>LHUT01006450.1:0-11731 GCA_001412135.1 Silene latifolia subsp. alba | reverse complement strand
TGGCTTGACGTCCTGACACCCTGGTGGCCTGATGTCCTAACACCCTGAAGATGATGTGGGAGTCTAGGCTCATCAACTGGTGCCAAACTTGGACTACCCTAAGGGACCTGCCCTAATCCTCAGGCCAAGGTAGAATTCTATCATGTCAGTAGTGCGAAATTCCAGGCCCAACAGTTTCTTTATCCATTGGAAATGAATATTCAGATGAAGTCATGTGTGATGTACTGCCTATGGATGCCTGTCATAAATTGTTTGGAAGGCCATGGGAGTTTGACAGGGATTGTGTTCATCATTAAAGGGATAACACTTATTCATTCAGGTTGGGGAAGAAAAATATTAACCTGACACCATTGCCACCAACTCTGAAATATGTTGCACCACCAAGCCTTGTTGAACATTCTAAGGAAGTCATGATGAATGGTGAGACTGAAATGGCTCGGGAAGTGAACAACATAAAGATTGTTATCATTCTCCTTGCTAAGGGAATTGCAGAAGAAGCAGAGCTTCCATTACCTACTGAAATTGAACATCTGCTGAAGAAGTATGGACATGTATTCCTAGAGGAATTGCCTAGGGGACTCCCACCCTTGAGAGGGATTGAGCATCACATTGATATCATCCCATGAGATGTGCTACCAAATAAGGAAGCTTATAGAAATGACCCAAGGGCAACACATGAGCTACTGAAGCAAGTTGGAGAATTAATGAATAAGGGGTTTGTAAGGGAATCATTGAGTCCATGTGCAGTCCCTGCACTTCTTGTTCCAAAAAGAGATGGGACTTAGAGGATGTGTATTGACAGTAGAGTCATCAACAATATCACTGTCAAGTATAGGTTCCCTATCCTAAGACTGGATGATATTCTTGATGAACTCAGTGGAGCCAAGGTATTTTCAAAGATAGACCTGAGGCAAGGCTACCATCAAGTAAGCATCAAGGAAGGAGATGAGTGGAAAACTGCTTTCAAAACCAAGCATGGCTTATGTGAGTGGCTAGTCAAGCCATTTGGTCTGTCCAATGTTCCTAGCACCTTTATGAGGTTAATGACAGAGGTCCTGAGAGCTCACTTGGGTAAATTTGTTATTGTTTACTTTGATGACATCTTGGTTTACAGCTCAACCAAGGATGAGCATATGTAACACCTAAGGCAGCTATTTGAAACACTCAGAGCCAACAAACTCTATGGGAAACTGGAGAAATGCTCATTCATGCAATCTGAGGTTCAATTCTTAGACTTTGTGATATCTGATGAGGGGATATCTATTGATCCCTAAAAAATTAAAGCCATAAAAACTTGCCAAACTCCAAAGAATATCACAGAGGTCATAAGTTTTCATGGATTGGCCTTTTTTTTTATAGGAGATTCATTCAAGGGTTCAGTTCAATCATGACACCAGTCACTGAGTGCATGAAGAAAAATGAATTCAAGTGGAATAAAAGAGTTGAGAGGTCCTTTGAAGAGATTAAGATATTGATGTGCCATTCACCAGTCCTTACCCTACCGGATTTCAACAAACTGTTTGAAGTTAATTGTGATGCAACTGGAGTAGGAATTGGAGTTGTACTTATCCAGGGGCACGAACCAGTGACATTTTTCAGTGAAAAACTAAATGGAGCCAAATTGAATGATTCAACTTCTGATAAAGAGTTATATGCAATTGTCAGGGCCCTAAGTAATTGTAGCCACTATCTGCAACTAAGGCCATTTGTATTACACTCTAATCATGAGGCCTTGAAATACATTAATGGTCATCTTAAGTTGAATACCAGACATGCTAAGTGGGTTGAGTTCCTACAATCATTCTCTTTTTCCAGCAAATTCATTCAGATAAAGGACAATGTAGTAGTTGATGCTTTGTTCAGGAGATATATAATGCTCAGCTAATCCTGATATTAAGGAAGAATGGAATTTACGACAATCAGGTTAGATAAAGAAGAGGAGACACTATCTGATTCAAAATGGATTCTTGTTCTTAGGGAACAGGTTGTGCATTCCCATGGGAGGTTATAGGGGGTTGTTGATCAAAGAAGCTCACTCAGGAGGACTTGATGGACACTTTGGGGTTCAAAAGACTTATGAGATCTTACTTGACCAGTTTTACTGGCCCAAGATGCTGGAGGATGTGCAGGATGTCATCAAGAGGTGTGCACCATGTCAACAATCCAAATCCTATTTTCAGACTGGACCCTGTACACCATTGAAAGTCCCACACAAGCCTTGGGAAGATGTCATCATGGATTTTATCATGGCTCTCCCAAGAACACAAAGAGGAAAGGATTCAATCCTGGTGGTGATTGACAGGTTCAGCAAGATGGCAAATTTCATTGCCTGCACCAAGACTGAGGATGCAGTGAGTGTTGATGATCTTTATTTCAATAAGGTTGTCAAACTTCATGGGGTACCAAAGACCATTATTTCAGATAGGGATGTTAAATTCACAAGTTATTTCTGGAGGACCCTATGAAAACTACTGAAAACCAAGTTCTTATTCAGCACATCCCATCATCCACAGACTGATGGGCAGACTGGGGCAACCAATAAGACTCTTGGTAGGATACCGAGGTGTAATGTGGCCAAATCTATGAAGGATTGAGATCTAAAGTTGGCTACTATAAAATTTTTATTCAAAAGGGCTCCTTCAAATAAGACAGGCCAGAGTCCTTTTGAAGTGGTCTATGGTGAGAATCCTTTGATGTCAATTGATCTAGCACCAGTCAAATGGAATTAAATTAAATATGATGCTAAGAAGAGAGCAGAACAGATGAAACAAATCCATGCTCAGGTCAGAAAACAAATTGAAAAGGCAAATGCTGGATACAAGGCTAGAAAGGGTCCAAAGAAGTCAAGGGAATTTGAAGTTGGGGATCAAGTCTGGCTACACTTAAGGAAGGAAAGGTTTCCTAATAAAAGGAAGAATAAGCGTATGCCTAGGGCAAATGGACTATTTGAGATAACTGAGAAGATAGGACCTAGTGCCTACAAACTGAACTTGCCTGGTGAGTATGGTGTTCATGGCATCTTCAACATAGGTGATCTACAACCATACTATGAGAACTTTCATGATGAAGAGGATGTTGAGGATATGAGATCAGATCCAAATCAAGAAGGGGAGGTTGCAGCAGGAGCTCAGCCTATATACCTTGACCCTGATCGAGCATTGACTAGGTCCCTGGTTAGGGCAAGCAACCAGGATAACCCACGCTCAATAAACTAGGACCTAGGCTCAGTCAGGACCAGATCCAAAGGCTTAATTCATGGTTTTCAGTCAGATACAGTCCCTTGTCCTAATTCAGCTTAAGTCCTAAGGCATGTACCAGTGTAAATAATTAAGCAGGCCTATCTACAAAAGGTCCTTAAGTTTAATTTATCATTTCTAGCATCAATCAATGTCCAGGAACCAGAACAAGGGAAAACAACAGCAATTCAGAAGAACCTGTGATTCAAGGACTGCAGCAAGGTCCCAGCTCTAGTTTTGGATGCAAATTTGGGTGTTATATGAGGGAGTCCTATTGTGTGACTCACCAGACAAGAACTCAAGCCAACCCAAAGCTTTTTAATGATCCTACATCAGCGTGCACAAGCCAACAAAAGCCTGATTTACTTTTGCTTTATTGCTTTATCAGTTTGTCTAGTTGTGTTGTTTTCCTCCAAAAACTTAGCTGTTATGTTTGTAGTGTAGCAAGGGCCAATCTGAACCATTGGACGGTCCTATGTGAAAGTTGTAACCTATTTTTCTTGGCCTATATAAGTCAAGGTGCATCAATAAGAACAAGAGACTACTTTCGAAACCATTTTCTGAAACAATTGTTTTATGAAAACACTCTCTTGGCTGTGTGCTAGAGATTTGATCTTTGCTTAGTGCTGGATCAGTGAAATATGAGTATTTTCTGCGTGCTGGATTCAAAGCTCATACCCCTACCTTATTGGCTTAGTGCATTGAGGAGGTTACTATCCTATTTATAGTCACTTCAGTCATTTTCAGGAAAACCGGTAAAGTATCAGTCTTTGAGCAATTATTAAAAACACCTAGAGGTTCCTAAATTCATTAAATTTGGCACAACTCCAGTTTATCCTCTTTGGTAACCTGTCACCAATTTTCATGATTTTAGGAGGTCATTTACTATTTTTAACAAATTTAGACATTTGACTGCACCCGTTCTGTGTTTAGTGTATTTGCACTACAATTTTGGGTCAACTAACCCCTTAATTACAGTCCACCTACATTCATTTTGGTTCATTGGTTTAGGTTCCAAAATCATCGCTCTGCTACCACTTTGTAACACCCCTTCTTATCCGGCCATGGTAATTAGGTAATGTTACCGTCTCCGTTTCCCGAGGCAGTGAAACCGAAATTACAATTATGAAACTCTTTATATAAATAACAAGTTGGGTTTTTTGATAACTACTACCTTTGTACTACACTGTTTTAAGAACTACTACCAAAATATTTTTCATTTAAAAACTACTACCAGTAAGTTTGGTTTTCTTAAAAAAAACTACCAAATCTTATCTAAACCCATTAAAACACAATCTCAACCATTTATTTTTGAATCTCCATCTTAAGTAGTAAATTTTAACCCTTTAACCACTTACTTTATTTGATGAAGTTTAAGCAATTTTTTTTACCTTAGATAGGTGAATTAGATGAACCTAGATTAAAGTGATTTTGCACCAAAATGATTGGCAAACGGCAATGTTGGTAGTGTCAAAGGAATAAAATGTACAACATAAGATGAAANTCCGAAAAGAACAAATAAATTTTTAAAAATAAAATAAAAACACTAAATATTTCAAATAACTTCAAATACTAAAAATCAACATGTATTATTTCCCTCCATTGTACCCTCTCCATCACCATTTCCTCATCAAGACCGAGAAATCTAATATCGTGCTCTATCACTCTCAGACATGTCTGTTTTGATATCCCTCTACCCCTAACAACCTTTTCTGTTCCCCAGATCTCCAGCCTCATAACTGGTGTGTCCATTATGTGCTTGACTCATCAATTATGATAGAAGATATTACGGTATATTAACAATGTACCATAATCGGAATAATATTAGTATTATAGAATAAGATTTATTATGCTACTACAATTGGATGATATGATTATTATCGTCAGATCTTTGGAGTAGTATAATTGAGATATCATTATAATTGTTTCAGACACGAACGAATTATCAATAAGAATCCTTTTTATGAATTCGCCTCTTCTCAATTCTATTATGGGTATCAGAGCCTCACACTCTTGAGGCCTAAATACACGATATTTCGCCGCCTGTCGGTGGGCATATGATATACAACACCCACCGGTGGGATTTCGCTACTAATTTCAGTTTACTCGTACTTTCATCTTAAAAAAAGGACGATTGAATAGTTTTGGTTCGTGGCTAAACAAATTGAATTGGCCAATGGTGGCTTTCAACTTTAGTAAATCTATCATTTTGACTTATATACACCGTAATGGTGTTGCTTTGATCTGAATTACACCCAGATGGTGTTTTTCAATGGCCACTTTTATCATCTGATGAGATGTTACTCCGACGTTTGGACTGCATTCATCATGTGATGATTGGTGAAGTGGGGCGTTATAATTATTGGCGATTTACGCGAAACTCGGTATGACGAGTCCTATACGCATCGACTGGTGAGTTACGCACCGACATTTATCAAGTTCGAAAAGATGCAACGTTCTTGACAATGAAATTTCAACGATTTAGTGGGTTCGAAAAGCGACGACGTTCCCGCCCAACGAAGCCGATTCGATAAGCGTGGCGTTCCTCTTAAAGATCGAAGGTTTAAGAAAAATGGGCTTATTGGTCTTTGTATACTTTGCAAACCCATGGAAATTTAGACAAATTACCATGGGTTTGAGGGGGATGATAGAAGATATTACGGTATATTAACGATATACCGTAATCGAATTAATATTAGTATTATAGAATAAGATTTATTATGCTACTACAATTAGAAGATATGATTATTATCTTCAAATCTTTGGAGTAGTATAAATGCGATATCATTGTAATTGTTTCAGACACGAACGAATTATTAATAACAATCCTTTTTATGAATTCTCCCCTTCCGAATTCTATTAATACTCACCGATTTCGCCTTATTCTTTTTTTTTTTGTGTAAAACATAAATAACAGTTCCAAAAAAAATCGAACAGAATAAATGTTTCTTGATCATCAAACTTGTAAAAATTGATTTAGAGTAGATAATTATTTCTCTTTAAACATGCAATGGCAAAGATGATCAGTATACAATTGACGTATCAACAACTTGTTAGTAATGTTAAGATTAACATGATCAACATAAGTAGTCCAACTTCTGCGTAAAATGCGACTCTCTAAAAATGACTAGTTTGTCCCACCAAAGAGACCCTTGAGTTTCTTAACCTCAGCATCATCCAACAAAGTTACTTTAAACGATGTGAAACCAGAGAATGATGAAGAAATATTATTTAGGGTTTTTTGATAACTACTACCTTTGTACTACACTGTTTTAAGAACTACTACCAAAATAATTTTCGTTTAAAAACTACTACCAGTAAGTTTGGTTTTCTTAAAAAATACTACCAAATCTTATCTAAGCCAATTAAAACACAATCTCAGCCATTTATTTTTGAATCTCCATCTTAAGTAGTAAATTTTAACCCTTTAAACACTTACTTTGATGAAGTTTAAGCAATTTTTTTTTACCTTAGATAGGTGAATTAGATGAACCTAGAATAAAGTGATTTTGTCCCAAAATGATTGGCAAACGGCAATGTTGGTAGTGTCAAAGGGATAAAATGTACAACATAAGATGAAAACTCAAAAATAAATGGCTGAGATTGTGTTTTATTGAGGTTTGGATGAGACTTGGTAGTGTTTTTAATAAAAATCAAACTTATTGGTAGTAGTTTTTAAACGAAAATTATTTTGGTAGTAGTTCTTAAAACAGTGTAGTACAAAGGTAGTAGTTATCAAGAAACCCCAACAAGTTTAGTTATTACATAAACGTAAACAATTGAATAAATGTGAACTATACAAATTATAAGTCGTCTACCATCTATGTCATCTATGCTACGCTACTCGACTCTGAGTCCAAAGTGCGGCTCAAATGCCGATCACGTCAACAAGCAAACATGTACTCATCATGCTCCCCATATGATCGGAAATATTATATGGATCGACATATGCCACCCCGGAAATTGGTGAGAATTAAACAGACACACAACACATCAATTTCAATAAATAAATTTAGACACGACATAAAGTGTGTGAGTATGCAACACGACTATGATATGAATGAGACGCTATCAAATCATCACCACGCCGGTACTGGGACATTCCTACACTTACCCACAACCACCGGTGCCAGGGATAGGCCCACGACACCAAACCACACAAATAGGTACTGGGACACGGCCAGATGTACCTGGCCCGGAAGCCAACCGGGTCCCCTGCCAGACGGCGTGTCTCAACAACACGAGTCCCTCCAAACTCAAGTGATTAATGTGCATATCCTCTTGGACTGGGAAGCTCCAAGAGGCGACCCAAGCGTGAGACGGTCTCCCAACCGCCTCACGTCTCCTCAACAACAAGTAACCAACACAAACCGTCATATCCTTCAATATACATGATAAACACCATAAATGTAACATACCACACAATATGCCAAATACTGAGTCGTATAATGCAAAAATGACAAAAGACCAACTGAAAAACATACACATTATTGAAACTGAGTAGGATAAACCTACCTTTTAACAATTCTTCATAAACTACACAAAACCGTCTCACAAAACCGTCACCTCAATAAAATAATTAAATACATTTAATTATTAACAAATCTAATTAAATTACAAATTTACAATATATAACTAATTAATTAAATAAAACCCGTCTTAAGCTATTCAAATCCCGCTCAAACAACTGACAGAAACACACGGCTGAACTGTGTGCTTATCCCCACGAAACAACCTCTAAACCCTACTCCTTATCCACGGCTAACACCACCAATACCACCACTTTGTGCCACCCTCCGCACGACCACCACACGCACCCACCACAGCCACCAACCAGACCACCAAACAGCACCACATCACAACAACCGCAGCCCAAATAACACACATACACACTCGGCTTACTCAACCAAAACAACCACTAAATCAGCCATCACCACCACGGTGGTCACGGCTCGATCCCATGCCCTTGGCCGCAACCAGCAGCCACCACCAACAACTATAACCGCAGCAAAAAAACAACAACAATCACACGACACAACAACATCAACACAACACTGTACTACTCACCTAAACTCCCCTTTTTTCGCCACTCTAAAGCCACCCATATCGCCACCAATGACCACCACTAAAATCTCCTCTCCAGCCTCAACAACCGCTGCCCAAACCTCCCCCAAGTCAGACCACGAAAGAGGGGTAAAAATCCGTTTTAAGACGACTTCACAACCACAGCTATAACCGTATAGATCTACTCAGTCAAACCCCTTTTTGGGTGGTCAACAATCGTCCAATAGTGGTCAACGACGATCCTACGGTGGGTCAAGGTCGACGCGGGTCAATGGTATAAATTAATTAATATAAAAGCTAATATAAAACGATCTTACCTTACGGTCTCAAGGAAGAGGGACAAAATCTCCTTTCTTCTAATCTCTCTTTTTTCTCTTAAGTTTTGTGTGGTGGAAAATGAAATGAGATAAGGATGAGTGGTGTGGGTGGAGTATATATGTAGATGGTAGGTGGAAGTATATAATACGTATATATACGTGTTATGTATTATTATCATTATTATTATTATTATTCTGTCTCATACATAATTCGTATAAATACAATATAATATAATTTTATAAAATATATTTACCTATTTTCTTTTGACTAGCCTTTGACCAAGGTAATAAAATACGGGGTATTACAGGCTTCTCTCATTTAAAATGAACTTCGTCCCCAAAGTTCTCCCCACTCTCTCCTTTCTTCAAGTCTCGTCACTGATTCTCATGCACTCTCTCTCGCCTGACATGCTTGTCTACCGTATACGTTCCTTTATAAACATCACACTCATCCCAAGGTTCTTTCTTCAACTCTCATTACTTCCTCACATCTCGTAATTTCTCTTTCCTTAATTTCCGAATTGTTACATTCACTCCACCTAAGAGAGAACTTCGTCTTGAAGTTCAACCAGCAAACCTCATAGTGTGCTCTAATACGTTCATTATAAAATTTCACAAATGACTATGTTCCAGGTTCAACACTCTCTCTTACTCATTGAAAATCTGTAATTAAACCTCATGTAGTTATAATTCCTTTGATATAATTACCCATCTACAAGCTTCCCAAAGGTCAAGTGTCAGGTAAAACCCACGGTTCCAATCTATAATCCCATAAATAACTCCCCCATTCATGTTGGTTATATATACGTATCTATCACGGGGTATAACTCGATTATTATTATGTATCTTTATCACGTCAAATCTCATACCTTCACATGTATGCACATCAATTACGAATATGTAGACTCCAGGAAACAATCAATTAATGCAAAATTACTCGTAATGTGACTCAACCATGTTCAACATTCCCATTTCCGGACATCATGCCACGGCGTCAAATGTACCACATGATCACACATGTGTTTCCATATCCGTTCTCATCCATCATCAACAATTCCGCTCATACGGAAGACCACAATAGACAATCGTGCAAAAGATCACTATGCAACATATAATTTGTATTTTTCATCTTACTTTTACACAACAAAATAAAATCATGTCGATTAACACACATCAAACAAGATTATCACGTCATTTCTGTCTTCAATCCACTCATGTCGAATCAACGATTTCCATTTACTTGCAAAATGTCATACCATATAATCAAACGTAAACAATTCACAAAATATCAGCCATGTAAGGTCAACATTCTCATCCAAACACAAGTCAACTAATATAAACCGCGAAATAAGGGTACACACTTAATATTTGGTCGAATATGAACAAAACAAGGGTCAAGGCAGGCCACTCGATCAAATGCAGGAGGCCACTTGGTCGAGTAGGCGACCACTCCGTCGAGTGCATGGTGCACTCAGTCGATTGTCACCTGGGCAGAAGGTTTTCATTCTCAACTCGGTTCTAACCTATTTCATCATACAAATGCTAATAGACTCTGATGGTGACTAATACACCATCAAATAACCAAATTAAGGCAAACTCACGACCTTATGGCCATTATTACCACCCAACTAAAACAAAACGTGTTTCAAAATCCGTTTCATAAGCATTGCCATCCCCCTATACCCGGTGACTGTATCACGTGGCCGTCACCAACAAACGCACAGTAGTGCGAAACACAATAATCACATTAACACCCATCGCATTCAGAAATCTCATAGTCATGGTACTAATATCATCTACGACAATAACAACATCTCGAGTCAACGGAATACTACAACCAAGTCACAATGTCTAACATTGGGGTTTCACAAGGGAATTTAGAAGACAACTTTTCAAACAACATCTAGGTTACCATTTATGCGGTCAAAGTTCCACATAACGATTTTCACACTTATACGCACCTACTTAAATTAAATGGTCATATGATATAACAAAAGTAATCAAAATACTCCAACCACACAATTGGGCCCAAATGTATCACATATCGCACTCTCAAATTCATAACCATGGAGACCAATTGGTTGTGCTACATCCACAACTGTATCGCATAAAATAACACCCTCGAAAAACCAACTTTAAATGGACAACGTCGTCTTTTATTTAACAAAATAACACTCCCCGAAAAACCAACGTGGGTTTAATAATACAACTATCAATTACCATATCACACGTGTACAATAACTTTCAAATAGTTTCACCATTCCTTTCTTACAACGACTTTTACTAGGCATCTTTCACCGTCCAATCTCATTGATCACCTCAAGTCTCATCTAGTACCCTCTTATATTCTTATTTCATAGATTCTTGTTACCATCTTTCAACTCTCATAAATCCCCGAATTCAATTTACATATTCCCAAAACTATGAACAACCCAAGTTATCATCTTATCCCACCCTTAGGTATCTCAAATACTTTCTCATTGTTCCACCAAAGTTTGCAAGTCATGTTCAACAATAATATTCCTTAATATGCAACCCAAACCTCATTCACCATCCATAAGTTCAACACTCAACATATATTCAATCTAGATCACATATCACTCATTATCCACAAATCACCTCATACAATTATCTTATTCAATTGAAGACATCTTACGCAAGCTAAACTCACTTTCTTCTACTCCTAATCTCCAAACATGAATCATACACCTACCTACTTACATGGTTCAAGTCCAGAACAAAACACTAAGCTCATATTAACCCTACTAAAACACATGTCTCGTATTCATGACCTTCAAGACACACATGGGAAGATGAAATGAAGCGAAATCACACAACATGATGATCCTAATTCGAGGCAATACACAACAAATTAGTGAACACCAAGGCAATTGACATGATTAAACCAATGACGAAACATGAAATCAAAACTTTGGCATGAATGTTGGGTATATATATAAAAAAAAGATCTTTGAAGAAAATTTAAGATATAATTTTCTAATTTAGGACAATACACCGCATTATTAACAAAATTGTAAGCTTGCGGCACAATAAAACCAAGTATTAAGCACACAAAATCAAAATTTGAGCATCAACACTATAATTTTCCACACA
>LHUT01006447.1:0-22593 GCA_001412135.1 Silene latifolia subsp. alba | reverse complement strand
GGATTTTTTGCTCAGCCCTACTAAGGGGTGTTTGGTTCGGAAAAAAGAGAAAGATAAGGGGGAAAGAGATGAAAATACCTCCATTTTTCTTGTGTGTTCTGTTTGATATTTCAAAAGAAAGAGAATTATTGTAATCCATCATCCTCGCTTACTATAACCACCAACATTCACCAAATAGTAACCGCTACTCTCACATAAAAAAATGCCTCCTCCCCCACTAAACCTCCTCCCCCGCCCTCATGTGCTTTTGAAGGCGGAGNNGGGGGGGGGGGGGGGGGGGTGGAGCTCTGAGGTGGGAGTGGCGGTTTAGGATTTGGGCGGAGAATGTCCACAAGGTTGGTGGCAATTAGTAAGGATAGAGTGGCGTTGGGAAGGGGCGTCGATGACACCGATGGTGGTGGTGTCGACGTGACATGTCAAAATGGGTGCCTGTTGGTGGCTTGTATTGATGGTTGATGTGAAGTGAGTGAACAACACCAAACCGGCTTTGTTCAATACAACCTCGATTAGACCTGACAAAATTTATCTGACCCGAACCCAAATTAACCCGACCTACGGACCTAGTATAATCCAACTCAAATTTTTATTGTTGCAAACAGATTATTATTCACGCGAATCCAAAATTAACCCGAACCCAAAACTAACTCGACTCAACCCGATTAACCCGTTTGTCAGATCTAACCCGACCATTAGCTGCGTGGCTTTATGTTAACCCAAACATTTTGAGAGGAAGACAAGAAGACAACAATCCCATAAAAAACCCCTCTAGGCTCTAGTGTTATGGTATTATACCCAAACAACAAAAATGTCCATAAAACTTCCAATTGGGCAACTCCATAGCACACTACGTTACGCGGGAATTGGGTTAAAAATGCCACTCACTAGATTGTCCTCTTCTAATTCTAACTCTGCTCTCCCCAAATCTCAAGGTTTTAATCCTAACCCACCTCATTAAATCAACTATTTAATCTTTTGTAAGACGGGTTTACGCAAATTCTTGTGTAAGACTGTTTTACATAAGAATTTGTGTGTTGCTGAGACACATTGATTAACAGTGTGATTTTGTTTTGTTTTTGATAAACAGGTAATGGTTCTACAATGGAAGTTTCAGCAGTTTATGTCAGGAAAAAGAGGATTAAAAGAGAAGTAATTGAAGAGGGTGAAACTATACCTCATGGTGATGGAGTAAGTGTTGATTTATTGTTATTTTTTGATTAAAAGTTTGTATTGTTTGATTAATGGCATGAATATTGAGATTAATTATGTGGGTAGTTCTTAAACTGTACATATTTGGGCTTTGTTTGAATTTAACTTTAAAAAGTTGCATTAATGGTAGTGCTTGACTGCTTGCTGGAGCAAAAGTTATAATCAGGAGGGTTAGAATGGCGGAATCAGGATTTTTAGTTAGGAGGGCCGGAAATATTCCAGGGGTGAACAAGTAATGCAATAAAGTAAATTCGAAATTATTCAAAAAATTTGGGTGGTGGTGGCCAGTGGGTTGGAAATTTATGGGGAGTGCTAGTAATGCAGTAGCGTAAATTAAGAAAAAGCGAACATTTTGATTAAAAAGGTTGAACTTTTCATTGCCGGGGTTGGCAGCCCCTGCTAGGCCATCCTTGCTTTAGTACCTGGTCGAATAAAGACTGGAAATTTATGTAGAGTTTTAGTAATGCAATAGGGTAAAATTAAGAAAAATCGAACATTTTTGATTAAAAAGTTCGAATTACCTTCTTTGGGATAAGTAATTAAGTACTCAACTGGAATTGAAAGCTTGTTCTGGTTGGCATGCTTCTTTTAAATGTTCCGGGATGTCCGTGCTGAATTACTTTTGGAGCTTGGTAAATATGGTGATGTAGCTACCAAACTATTGCAGTCGTGCAAATAAAATCGAACCTCTGCCTTTATACATTTAAGAAATGAAACTTGCCAATGTCCAAGTAATGGTGTTAAATATAATTAAACCATCAACATAATTTACATCCTGAATGATTTAGTCCTGATATGAACTCCAAATATCTTAACTTTGATTCGTATGAAGTCTTTAATTAACTGTTGAGATGGAGATTGTGGATACAATATGTGCTGTCATCGATTATCTTTTCTCTCATTGTATATTGGCCAATTCCGGATCATTAACGACAATACAATGTATCATCTGCCATTCTGATTATATGCATCTATAAGATGGAAGCCTTTCCTCAGGATCTTCCATTTTTTCTTGTTGGGATTATATGCATTTCATTCATATAAGCCCTTTTGTTTGGACTTCGGCATATAACCTTAATCAGGATTTTGAAGAATTCAGTATTATCCTTTCCTTCTTACTATAAATGTGCACTTGCCCGAGAACCAAACTTCCTGTTTAGTTTCTTCCCTTCCACTCTCATTCACTAAATCCGAACCTTGCTTATCTTGATGCAGATGTCTTTGTTGCCTGATATAGAAGAGTTCTCATACCGAAAAAGCAATGCAACTTCTGCAGCAGGTAACGTTTTGTGTACACAGTGGAAACAATTTGTTTGTCATCTCATCTTTTCTCGTAGATTTGGACTTCCATCTTTTTGTCGTGATTTCTAGATGATATTTCCTTTCAATACTCTAATCTTAGCTCTTAACTTTCAGGAAAGTCGAAAATTATCCCGATAGTTCGTCAAACAAAAGTTGAACTTGCTTCTACCCTGAAATCTGAAGGTAGTTACTTATTTGGCCTGTTATTATGGAATGGTCAAGTTTGTCGTGATTTCTAGATGATATTTACCTTCAATACTCTAATCTTAGCTCTTAACTTTCAGGAAAGTCGAAAATTATCCCGATGGTTCGTCAAACAAAAGTTGAACTTGCTTCTACCCTGAAATCTGAAGGTAGTTACTTATCTGGCCTTTTATTATGGAATGGTCAAGTTTGTCGTGATTTCTAGATGATATTTCCCTTCAATACTCTAATCTTAGCTCTTAACTTTCAGGAAAGTCGGAAATTATCCCGATGGTTCGTCAAACAAAAGTTGAACTTGCTTCTACCCTGAAATCTGAAGGTAGTTACTTATCTGGCCTGTTATTATGGAATGGTCAAGTTTGTCGTGATTTCTAGATGATATTTCCCTTCAATATTCTAATTTTAGCTCTTAACTTTCAGGAAAGTCGGAAATTATCCCGATGGTTCGTCAAACAAAAGTTAAACTTGCTTCTACTATTAAATCTGAAGGTATAAGTTTACTTGTCTGAGCTGTTATTATGGAATGGTCAAGTTTGCTAGTGATGGTTGATAGACACATCACTCAAGTTCAATAGTCTGTAATATATATGCTGCATTGTGTATTAGTTGACAATTTCTAAAGAGTCTTTGGGATATTTTTGCTTCAGTTGATCCTCCAGGCAACTGGGAGAAGGTTCTTGAAGGAATACGTAAGATGAGATCTTCCGAAAATGCACCAGTAGACTCCATGGGATGTGAGAGAGCTGGAAGTTCTCTTCCTCCAAAGGTATAATATTTTCAACCATTCTTCTCTTACCTTACAGAATAGTTCGATACATTAAGTTGTATGTTGTTTCAAGCACTCCTTTTAATTGTTTAGATGACAACAAACAGCGCTCCTGTGGATAAGCTTATGTGATTATAGTTGTCTTGCCTTCTTAAATTTCCGATTTAGACTTGGGATTTTGTGTGAGCTGGCATCGAATCCTCAAAATTCGTTATTTATTGTGTCGTTTTTTCCAGGAGAGAAGATATTCTGTTCTAGTTGGTGGGCTTCTTTCGAGCCAAACCAAGGATCATGTCACCCATGGTTAGTTCTTTGCTCCTTTGTGCTAGCGAATTCAATTGCTTCCAACATTTAGTTTCTGAAAATAATACTTCGATTAGAATGCCTGGTTTTTCTTTGCATGTGAAGTAAGTTCTGAATATTCTCTCTTTTGGCAGAAAGGATATATTGACGAGTGTTTCCTGACTTTCTCGTCCTCAATATTTCTAATTTGGTAGTTTGCTTGAGCCTCATTTTGTTATGTTAATATGATGTTCTCTGACCAGATAACTAGAAAACTCCATGAGGCATCGTGATGTCATGGCACGACGACACAAATTTACCATACTTGCTAAAATTAAAGTGTGATATACTGATATGTCCAAATTTAGGTCTCTTTCCCACTGTATTCCGGAAGTGAATTTATTCAAAATTATGTGGCTTCTGCATTCTCCAATGTCTTTGGATGACCTTAAATTTTGGAAATTGTGGTTGCTAATTGTTATATGCATACCGTGTAACTTCAGCATGGTAGATATATTCTACTGAGTTTTGCATCTTTGTCGAATTTCGTAGATCCAAAGTTAAACCTAATTAGTGGTTAATTCAGTGCTTATATGCAATGTTTCATTCATGCCACTTTCCATGCTAGAGAAAAATGAATTATTCCTTTTGAATCTCAGGAGCAGTTCAGCGTCTCTTAGAAAATGGACTTCTTGATCCTCATTCCATTCAAAAGGCTGACGAAGAAACTATCAAAACTCTAATCTACCCGGTAGGTCATAGCACTTTGTTTCATTTCCTATTTTGGACAAACTGTCTTTTTTGTAACATTAGTGTAAATCATAGGTGGGGTTCTACACAAGGAAGGCCAATAATCTGAAGAAAATTGCGGAAATCTGTTTGACAAAGTACGATGGAGATATTCCTAGCACACTGGTTGAACTACAACAACTCCCTGGAGTAGGCCCAAAGATCGCTCATCTGGTATGCTAATTTTAGTAGCTGATTTGGTATTCTCGTTAAATTTTTAGATTTCTAAGTCCATGTATTGTCTCAGGTTATGAACTACGGCTGGAATAATGTCCAAGGAATATGTGTTGACACTCATGTTCATCGTATCAGTAATAGACTGGGATGGGTTTCGCGTCCTGGTACAAATCAGGTAACTTCCCTTACATAGTTACATGTTCCAAGTTTTGAGTTTGGCTTCTTTTCACTTTTCCGCTTCTCCTTTCTCATTTCTCATTTCTCATTGTTACTGTTGGACTAAAGCTTAGTATAGCGAAACCAATCATGTTCGCTCTCACCATTTTAATTGTCTATACGTGGTATTTAATGGGAGCAAAACTTTCAGACATGAAGTTGGGTTTTAATGCATGCAAATAATGTCTTCATATCTTGTTTATGTTCTAGAAAACTACCTCACCGGAGGAAACAAGAGTAGCGTTGGAGAGGTGGCTTCCGAAGGAAGAATGGGACCCTATAAATCCTCTTCTGGTATGTTGAGCAGCTTGAGCTCTTGCATGATTACAAAATAACTCATGTTCTTCGAAAGCTAAGAAGACCAGGTTACCGCCTGATAAATAGATGCAAACAAACACTCGTTATTTGATTATTCATCAACTTTAGAATATGATGGAACAAAGTAAAGTGTCTTCTTAAAATGCTTGTCAATTACCTGCTGGTAAATGCGAAACTAAATCGAAAGAGCTTTCAAACCATTAAAACCTGATTCGACTTTATACCAGTTTTCTGTATGATCAGGACTATATATCCTCACTGCAATGCTTTTGAATAAGTCTGCCGTTGATGCAGTTTGTTCCTTCTAAACTTGTAACAAAATTGTTCATAAATAATCAACAGGTAGGTTTTGGGCAGACTATATGCACGCCACTGAGACCGCGATGTGACTCCTGCAAGATTAACAACTTATGTCCGTCTGCTTTCAAGGAGTCCTCCAGCCCTTCCAAATCCAAGTCACCATCCCGGAAAAAACCCTAATATTGTCGAACTCATTCTATTGGTCCCATTCTTTTGCAGATGATTCCAGTTGATTCTGTTAGAACATCTATGTTGTGATTTATTTGATTAGCCATTGATTGATGTAAAGCTTCGTTCACGTCATGTCCATATTCTCCAAGCATGTACAATGCTGAATGTTTAACAGCCATTGCTCTCACTATTTTGCACGAGCTGCCGACTGTAGAACTTTTCATGTTTAATTGGTAAGCTGAAGCAATGTATGTATTTTGCATTGTACTACATGTGTGTATCATCAGGGATTTTAATATTATACTTTTGTGCAATTATTTTCCGATACAAGTAAATTGTCGTAATTTTCACAATCCTTGTCAGTGTTTATCTTCAAATTAAAAACTTGTAAAATGAAATTACTTCCTGGTGAAAGTTTGTAATCTGTAGTCATTAAATCAAAAAAAAAAAAAAAAGTTAAACAATGAACAGTTTTCTGAATTTCAGCTACATTGATAATGCCAGTAAAATACAAGATATGAGTCGAAATAGTAAAACAATTCTCCTCAACACTCAAACATTTAGAGCAGGGATCTGCTGCTTGCGCCATGCCCAGTAATTCACTCTCAAAGAATCCATGCTTTCCAAGACTGAACAGATCGATTCTGCTAAGCCTGAAGAAGTACTAGGTCCAGCTTCAGCATTCTGCAGTGTATCGACTGCTTCTTTGAACTCTGGGCCTGGTTGGAACCCATGACAGATGAGGTCCAAAAGAGTGCTCAAGGCAAAAACACATCTACTTTTGGTGCTTAAAATCTTCAGACAGACTGATGAAACTCGAAGATCGTTTACCCAAGTTTTCAGGTCGTTTTTGAATAGGCCACGAAGGTATCTCCAAGGACTCTCATTTTCAGGACGGGCTAAAATGGCATCAATTGTGTAATCCACTTCGGAATCTCTCATGGCATCAAGGCCTCCAAGCAATGGAGATCTGGTTATCACGAAGTATCTCTGTAGCACAAATGTAAGAGATTCAGGGTTGTCCGATGATTTTCAGCCACACGTTATCTAATTCAAAACTTGTAGACAGCAACAAAAAAACTCGATGTAACGACCAGCGCAGCATAGAGTTCAAGCTACAGTGTAAGATCAATAAACGCGTATCCAAGAACATTTTACTGGATAATAAAAGGGCTCAGCTAGTAACCAGAGGCTACATTGGCAGGGTGGTACAGAAACATGTTAACAACCGCAGATTCAACTCAAGCACAACATCACTGAAGCTACTACACATTTTTTGAAACAAGTGTCTACCTGATTCCAGGCCGAATTATTGAAGATGTCATCCGAAAGGAGTTCATGGCAGTACTCAAGTTCATTTTCCCAACCACCTAGTGCTTGAAGGACCCACTGCATGTGAAACATTGATATGTACACAATAGGTTAGGATAACATGGGCGCACTCATAATATATGAATAAATATACTTGTTTTATAATTTGTAACTCTACAGTGTCGTGTGTAGAGTTCTCTTTCAACTCTAGTAGATCTAAACGTTCGTAAAATTACGCCTGGGTATCTTGCCATATAAGAAAATATCAATACAGTTTGTAAAGCCATAAAGGTATAATTACTCTGATTGTATGAACCAGGTGGTTAGCACTCTTAGCACAATAGTAAAAACAACTGAAACGCAAACTCACCTGTCTATGGGACCACGCATGGTAATTTTTGGCATCAATAGAAAGTATCTTCTTTGTAAACTCAAGTTCCTTAACTATAGCATCTGAACCCAGTTTCTCAGCAAGCCACCGTCTGTGATGCCTACAAAAAATCTATAATAAGATTAAAATGCCAGCATAGTGAAGGAGCTCGAAGAGCAGAACTCCTGGAAAGAATTGGTAAGAAAGAAATAATTATAGCAGTCTTTAAGTTTCATCTGCACTAGAGTTGCGTGTTAGCCTAGAATTTCTTCCATCACTCATATCACATTTCGTGGTAAATAAGAAATAATTGTAAGTCTTTGAGTTTCATCTGTGCTAGAGTGAAGTGTTAGCCTAGAATTTCTTCCATCACTTGCGTATCACATTTCAAAGAAATATTACATAGACTCTAGGCACGAGTACATATACAAGAGTTGCATTGGCAGGACCGAATTTTTATTAATGGAGACTCCTGTCTCAAAATAACGATACAGGTGCAGGGCACGTCTCCAAACCAAGTTTATATCTATAGATTTGAAATATTTTGAGTATTTTGAAGTGAAATGGAAATAGATTAATGTTTGTGAATTAAGGCCTATTGTTAAATTAAATATCCTACTAAATGACTCATACATCCGATACAGGGTCTCCTCTAATTTTATCAAGCGGACCTCCCTTTTTACTCTTCTAGGAGTGTTGGGTTAGTAAGGGCGGGCCACAGATTCCATAGGCATATCCGTAACTAGCTTCAAAGACAGTATAATAATCAACTCTTTATTATGTAAAGACGCAAAATAAGGATCAACCAGCATACTATATTAGGTGGTGAAAAATGACACACACGAAGCGAGAATTTAGACCTAACATGACACATGCAAGGCAATAACATAAAGGAAGTAGTAAATTAATATGACAACTCTTACCATATTTGGTAATTCTTTGAATTCTGCTTAGCAACACTTCCAACGAAATCAAGTTCCTCTTGCAGATCAGCATTCAATGACTCCAGAATCAACCGCCTGAAATGCCAAACCTGCGAAAAAGTAAAAAGAAGCAACTGTTGACAATACTGTAAAACACTGATACTAAATTCTCTCAGATGACTGCAGTACTCAGTCCAAATTTTAACTTAATGATAAAGAGATGGGAAAATTAGATTAACTACCAACCCAAAAAAGGAGAAAACTTTGCCGTTTGCATGTCGGAATCTCTAGTCTATATCATGTTCGGCATGCACATTCAATAAAAGAAAAAAGTCGATGATCATAACAACGAATCTCGTATTAAACATAAGCAATGATTATAGACAAAGCTCCAATAGGAAGTAAATTTGATTAACTAGTACCTCCTATAGGCGTTTTTTTAACAGTACACAACTATTGTAGGGAAAACAAAGGCGTAGAATAACACGTCAAAATCTAAACATCTAGAATGCTGAAAAGCATAAAGAAACTATTGTCAAGGCTTCCTGATCAGCATGAAGAATCCCAAGAATCATGAGTTAAAATATACTATAATGAAATTATATACGGAGTATATAGATCATAGATGCATAAAAGTAAAAGGTTAAGGGTAAAAAAATTCGGAACATCAGGCATTGTAGCTAAAATTGTCAAATCCTACGAAGAAAAACATAAATTTACACTCAAGCCATGTATTTAGTGGGACAACTAAACCATCAAAAGCTGACAAAAATCCAACGGTTTATAAACTAAATAAGGAATGAATGGTCAAGTAAGATAATTGGAAAACCTAAGTGCTACGTAACTTCCAAAAAGGAATACTCTTGCAACCAATCTATACCCTTTTCTGATTGCCAGCTCATTCTAAATCTATGATCATGGGCCAATCCTATCACCTTTAATGAACTATCACGATCTTTAAATTGCACCAAGACAACATCCTCTCAAAAGACTTCTGGGTAAGAGGGCATAATGAAGAAATGACGTATATGCAAGCTACTTCTTCGAAAACACACTGCTGCAAAAAGACTCCCTACTTTTGCAACTACATTGAACATGATCTCAGTGCCTTGACAGGAATTCCACCTAGAAGCAGTAGGCAGTGAGAGAGTCAGATGAACGCTAACGTACCCTCTCATGCCCTAAGGCCTAAACCTTGTTACCGACATACCCTTGACGAGAAACCAATACAACCGCCATCAACTATTACTCCCCCAAACTAGATGTCCACACATTTTAATATGCCGCTTTAATTTGCCCCCCAGCAAAACACACACCAAAGATCACAACTTTACCTCAACCATGATCAAATTACATCCAACTGGCACAACACAACAATCAAAATAACCAAAAATTTTAGCCCCATCGAACTTAACTACAAAAAACACCAAATCCCACTTCAAAGATCGCGCTTTACCTCAAACCCATGATCAAATTACACCAGAACCTAACTACAAAAAACACCAAATCCCACTTCAAAGATCGCGCTTTAACTCAAACCCATGATCAAATTACACCAAACTTGCACAACAATCGAAACATTAAAACAACCAAAAAAATTATCCCCGTCAATCTAACTACCAAAAACAGCAAATCCCACTCCAAAGATCACAACTTTAACACAAACCCATTATGAATCACATCCAACTACCACAACTAAACAATCAAACAACCAAAAACACACCAAAAAATCAATAAAGAAGAAAATTACAGTCTAAGTGCCGATATTTAACCGCCAAAGACAGCGAAATCCACAACAAAGATCACGACTTTAACAGAAACCCATGATCAAATCACATCAAACTATAACAACTAAACAAACGAAGCAGTAAAACAACCAAAAACACACCAAAAAATCAATAAAGAAGAAAATTACAGTGTAATTGCAGATATTTAACCGCCAAAAACAGCGAAACCCGCAACAAAAATCACGACTTTAACAGAAACCCATGATCAAATCACACCCAACTATCACAACTAAACAATCAAAACATCAAAAAAACACAAAAAAAAAATCACAAAGTTGAGGGAAATACAGTGTAATTTCCGGCATTGAAGTGGATGGCTTCAGAAGTAAGTTGAAGAGAACGAGGAGATCGTTCATCAGAAAGGTAAACAGCTCTGAAATAATCCATGGTTTCTTTGAAATCATCAGAGTATAAAATAGGAACAACAGGACATGGACCATCATCTTGAGGAACTGGTTTTACATCTGACCATTCTGGTCTTTGGGCTATTGGAATTCTTTCTTCTTCCTCTGACGATTCCATATTCAATCGATTGTTGTGGTTTATTGTTGGGGTTTGAGGGAGGCTCAAGAGTCTAATTTGGTCTGTGTTAAACTGCTAATCTCCTTAAGAGGGGTTTATAATAATCTAGGATGATCGGGAATGAAATACGATGGGAGTTCGGATAAATATCTGTTTTAGAGTTTAATCCCGAGTTGCAATATTTCTAAAGATAATTTAAAGTCGTAGATGTTGTTTTAGGTGGGTAAAATAACGGATTGATCAGATTTTAAAAATTTAGGAGAATTTTTCTATGAAAATAAAAATAATGTGTTATAAACTTGCTTTGAATACTTGAAAATTTTCATGAGAAATCCAAAACTATTATCAAGGATGTGAAGTTAGAATTTTATTTTTTCAAAGAAGTTATTAAACTTTGATTTCGCAAGGATAACATGTTGCTGATTGATGGCCTTTGTTGGACACCTCACTTTCAAAATGGGTTGATAGTCGATTACTTCAACGTACCTTACTCATCAGAATCAGAAATGATGAAATATGTTGGTGTTAGCATAGATGAGCAATCTAGAATTCTAGCCTTCTCACCTTATTACAAGGAGAAAAAACGGTTATCTTTTTACTAGGGATTAAAGTTCATTGATAAATCGCCCTTAATCCTATCTGAATGCATTTGCGTTTCATAAGCCAATTGGTAACTATGATTAGAAAATTATTTGGTTCATTTACCGTCTACGCCTTTCTCCCTCTATCGGTCTCTAAAGCCCGAGTATTACAACATCATCATCGTCGACAAACAACATCTCAATCCCAAACATTCGAATCCTTGACAACAAGTAATAATTGCCTAATGAATCAATTTAATGCTTGATATTTTGACATGTTCACTATTTATTCTGTCTTTTAAATCTCACCTATCCGACTTGCAAAACAAACGAACACGAATAACGAATTTTCAAATCTTTTAAAACATCCGATCCTCTAACTCGTCCCAAACCGACAATCCATTATGATCATGGACAATAAATAAATATAAATCCGACCTAAAATCTAAAATCTACCTCTAATAAATCACCTCTCATTTGTTCACCATTAGGGATGTCAATGGGGCGGGGTNGGGGGGGGGGGGGGGGCGGGCGGGGTGGGTGTGGGGCGGGGTGGGTATGGGGCGGGTTTCATGTGATACCCATCCCCGCCCCACGACCCGCGACGAATGATACTTTTGAAACCCATCCCCGCCCCATGACCCGTCAAATCATTACCCGCGCCCGCCCCAAGTGGGGCGGGTGCGGGGCGAGACCCGCCAAAACCCGCCCCACTGACATCCCTATTCACCATAATCAATATCATCCTAAATGGGGAATTTTCCATGACAAAGCTTACAATAGTGTGTGTAATTGTCAAAGAGCATTAACATTGGTGCATTTAACAAGACTTTATTTAACTTGAACTCTTCAACACAAAACACAACACAAAACAACACTTTGTTCTTCTTGTTGTTGTCCGCAAGAGAGACAAAGAGGAGGAAATGACGGTTGGAGCAGGTATAGGATACACACTAATTGCATTAGGACCCTCTTTGTCTCTCTTCATCTCCCTCATTTCTAAAAAACCCTTCTTGATCCTCACTGTTCTTTCAAGGTATACCCCCCTTTTTAATTATTGGGTTTTCAATTTATTGCATTTTTCCATTTCTGGAATGATCAAATTTCAGTCATTTTTGCTTTTCTTTTGATTTATTATTACAGATGTATACATAAATTGAATTGGGTATCTTTCCAATTTTTGTTTGTGATTGTTAATTCTAGTGGCGGAACTAGGATTTGTAGTTGGAGGGCGAAAACTTTTTAGGGGTGTACTAGTAATGAAATGAGGTAAACTAGAAAGTGAGCGCCCCTGCTAGCCCCCTTGGTTCTGTCACTGGTTTATACCCTTTAATTTATTAGATAAGAACTGTTGATGCAGCTTGTGATTTTTTTTTTTTGGGGGGTTATGTTCTCTTTTTCGATATTGTTTTTGTTGATGAGGGTAGCTAAATCCGTAGCTTATAACAATGTGTTGGGCTATCATATTTTTCTGATTGCTAAGATGATGAAATTTGATGGCACCTTAGGAATCAATGCCTAGGGTTTCGATTATATTCACTTCTTTGGATAAAAGTTTAGGTAGTAGACCTGATATTTGTATTTAATGGGGTGAGGTGGGAGTGTTTTGGAGGTATGGAGCCTTTCCCTAAAGGTCTACTCCCTCTGTCCCGGTCATTTGTTATCCTTTTCCATATTAGGCTGTCTCAGTGAGTTGTTATCCTTTCNNTGAATTTGATGAACAATTTGATCATTCACACTTAATTTGTTCCATTTGTCATTTGTTAATTGGCCCCTTCCTCTTTCCTTGGTCTTTGTGTCAAAACCAAAGGACAACAATTGACTGGGACGGGGGGAGTATTTTCTGAGGAAATTTTATGATCATTATATTTTTCATCTAGGTTTTGGGTCATATACTTTTGCAGTTTGAAAATTTGTTCCCTCAAAGACGATACAGCAATAGCGAGAGTATATTAACTCAAAGGCTACCGCCTAGTGCGGGATAGGGGGAAAAGCTCTCTTTTTTTATTTTTTGTAGATGGTTAGACATATCCATGTCTTACTTTTTTTCTTCTTTATGTACCATGCAGTACGCTACTGTGGCTGGTGAGCTTGATTCTTCTTTCAGGGCTCTGGAGGGGTTTTCTGCCTTTCAAATCAACATCATGGTGGCCTTATGCAATTCTTGTATTTACGTCTGTTTGCTTCCAGGAAGGGCTTCGGATTCTTTTGTGGAAAGCCTACAAGTATGACACCCCCTCACCCCTTGACTTGCTTAAGCATCAAACGTTTTATCTTGTGGTTACTCTATAATATGCGTATTGAGCTGATGAGAGAACCTAGTTCATTAAGAACTTTCTTAAATGTTAATGTCACTTTGATTATTTCGAAATTCACTTGTACATTATTTGGCTGTTATACGAAGGGAGTGACTAGTGAGTTTTCATGTAGCCATCTCATGATGCAAAATAAGGAGTGTACAGTGGAAAGGTTGAGTATTTTTGGTTACCACCTTGGCTCCACCATTTTCCGTTTGTTGGAGAGAATTTATTTTGGTTATAAGAAATTGTCACTATTTTGCAATCAATTTCATGGATAATAAGAGGAAATTCTATGTTACCCTCGTGTATCATCCATTGCTCGTAAAATAAATGTAGCTTGAGTTGTTATCAAAGTTCTTATCAAAATCCATTCGAGCAACCTTTTTCCAATACTGTGGCAAGAAGTAAGCTTTCCCTAGATAATATCGGGTCAGCTAAGGGATAAATTATCATTTGAAATCAAGGGTACCCTTTTCTAATGTAGCCCAAAAATTACTCACATAGACTTATCCTGAACGCTACAGCCCACCACTGTATAACTGTGTCATCGCATGTCTGAACTTTAAACAGATTGTAGTTGCTCCTTATGATCCTCCTTACAAATAGTTACTCCCTCCGTCCCGGTCAATTGTTGTCCTTTGGTTTTGGCACAAAGACCAAGAAAAGAGGAACAAATTGAGTGTGAATGATCAAATTGCTCATCAAGTTCATTCTTAAAATAGAAAGGACAACAAATGACCGGGACAGATGGGAGTACATTTTTCGCGTGCATAGAAGAACTCTGTGTCAGGTGGTGTATTTGTTGTCCTCTTTACCCGAATCAATAATTGTTGTATTCCTCTTAAGTGATGACAAGGGCGCCTTTAGTCAATGATTTTTATATTCACTATGTTAGCGTAATTTCATTTACTGTACCTGTACCTGTTCATGTTCTGTGGGGATGTGAGTGTCTCTTTGCCGGTCATGAATATCCACAACTATAGCCTGTATAGGACATTGTGGTCATGAATATCCACACTTATAACTTTTGAGAGACTGTTCAGTTGGCCGAGTGAGGAGTCCATGCAAATTTGTAGTAATTGCACACGCTTCTGAAATGTTACTTGCTTAGTTGCTTACTCATGCTCTCTATTTGTTTGATCTCTTTCCAGGACTAATGTTTATTTTTCACCCTGTAACGTGCTTCAGGCGGTTGGAAGTTATACTGGATGCTTTTGCTGACCGTGTTTCCAAACCTCGATTGTTTCTGACTGATAAGATGCAAATTGCTCTTGGTAAGTTACCAAGAACTTCGAAAAAATCTTGCTTATTCTCTCTAGTTACAATTGACAGCGATTTAACATGATTGGTATTAGATTTCCTTCTGAATCATCACTTGTCACTACCAAAATAAAGTATTTTTCCGACTTGATGGGATTCTTTGTAATTGATCTGTTTATGTCTCCGGAAGTGAGTTAATGACCAAAGTCTGACAGTTGCAAGTTTCATAACTTCGGGAGCAAAAACATAATCACTAATTGCTTTATACGCATATTAAACAATGAATGTTGTCCAGGCATTAACTTGTTCCAGTTCTCATCCATAATTCCATACCCAGTAACAAATGTAAAACTGCGGTTCAGATCAACAATCACGTAATTCTTTGGATTAACGTTCTTTTTTCTTTTCCTGTTACTCCGTATTTGGTTTTATAAAGTCATGAAATTTACTACCTCCAAAAATAGAAACTCATGAAATTTGTATGTCCGTCACTTATTTCTATCTTTTCCTTCAACTCCTGGGTACTTTACTGGACTAGACTTCTTACCTGTCTGATGCGGTCCAAATTGGTAATGTCACGTTGCACCCTTTTGTCTGGCCTCCAATAAGAGTATGAGTTATATTCCAAAGTGTCCATCATTTCTTACCTTTTTTTGTTTGAGTTGTTGCTCAGAATGAATACGATATACTTCGCTATGGTTAGGTAACCATTAATGTAGCTTAAAAGGTTGTGAAAGTATTAATACCCACTAATCCGCCTTCTCGATGGAGTGGTCTTTTGTTATTTGAATGTGACCAGAGTAAGATATTGTCTACATATCAAGTCATATTTCAACCAAGAAATTAGATATGGGAGATGTGACCTGACACATGTATAATTGCTCTCTTAAGTACAATATTATTTTAAGGTGTTTCCTTACAATTATCATGTGGTTCTTTACATATTTTCTTATTTGGAAATCAGTGTGGATCTTTCGGTGTTAGTACTATGGATGATTTCGTTATGCTGTACTACGTAACAAACAGAAGCGTCATCTCTAACCCAATATATTTGCTGTTGTTATCCACTTATCCTTCAGCTGGTGGCTTAGGTCATGGTTTGGCTCATGCGGTATTTTTCTGTGTTAGCCTCCTGACACCTGCATTTGGACCTGCAACTTATTATGCCGATAGATGCAAGATGATGCCCTTTTTTCTTGTTTCTGGTGAGTGAATGGTTCTGTACATTCACCTTCATTTGGCATGTTTGTTATTACCTATTCGATATGCTGTTTAAGTGCTCTTTCAATGTGCTTATGACCCCTTCCCCCGCTTTTATCTTTGAATGGTACAAGGGAAATAAGCAGTAACGGGGTTAGTATTTGATGTTTGGGAGGGTTATAAAAAGTATGCTGATGATTTTTTATTTTTATTTTCCTGGAGAGGGGAGGGGGATGGAGACATGCAACGCAATTAGAGCAAGTTAGAAAAAAGATTGAGAAAATGTTTAGTTGAGTGCCATAAATTTGGATGAATAGCATAACCGCTTAAAAATGTTGGCAAGATCTCCGCAATGAAGATATAACAATTACTGATGGTTATTAAGAGACCTCTAGGTGTTGGGTGTAATATCCTACCTCTACGGGTGAATAGGAGTCATATTTAGGATTTTCGGTTTATCGAGTGTCAAATCCTGTAGCCTCTTTTCAAAAGCGATTGCTTTACTTCTAAAACTTTGAGGGTGTAAGATTTAATTCAGAACTGAGAATTACAGATTGCTGACATGTCTGGCGAGATACGTTAATCACTCATTATTTATTTTTTCCTTTGTCTGAACTCTGGGGCCATAATGTTATTTGTTGTTATTACTGTTGTTAGGATAAATGTTATTTTTCTCAGTTCTACTTACGGTAATGATTTATTTATTTTTACTTACCTTCATTGCAGCAATTATTGCTCTCGCATTTGTTACCATTCACACTTTCTCAATGGTTATCGCCTTCAATGGTTATGCCGAGGGAAAGAGAGTTGATCAGTATTTTGTTCCTACTGTACATCTGATCGCTGGAATGCTGGTACGCACGTAACACTATTCTAAAGTTTTCTATATTTTCCTATTATAAATGCATGCCCTAACAAGAAAGAAAGAAAAAAACCGGATGACTTTGCCTTTTACCTCAATGCATTATTTATACTAGTACAATTTATCTCGGTCCCTGTATAATAACCTTTTCTTTTTTCAGACATTGATTAATTTCGCTCCCGGGGGTTGCGTCATTTCTATTCCTTTGCTATACTTTTTGGCTGCATTAACATTGATACAATGTGGGAAGATGGTGTGGAGAAGATTAGTTGATGATCGAAGCAGGATTACCTTACAATAGCCGTTCTATTTTATGTGGATGAAATCTTGGCTAAATTTTAGTCTCCATGGTATATAATCCTGGTTGCGGCATTGGAATAGATGATGCTGATGAGCTGGCCAACCTATGCCTTCTAGATACTACTGCCTGTATCGATAACTTACCCGGTGATGACTAAGATCAAACATGGGGCTAAAAGTGTAGATTTCTTCTCAATGGATTCTCGACCACATACTGTGATTTTGTAAATCTCTGTAGGCTGGCTGGCTGGCTATTTATATGCTCGAGAGTCGAGACTCATCGTTGTTAGATTTTTTCAAAACATTCAACTGGTTGTTAATTATCTTATTCCTGCAAAATTTGCAAATATTGGCTGTTACATCTTTCAAAGGGTCTGATAATGTTCTAGTGTTACATGCTGCTGAAATTTTGCAAGTGTTTTTAATTGTCGACAAAACCGACTTGATATGAAACACTATCAGAAGAAACTGTAATGTCCCAAATCTGAATAATTCCAAAAAATTAATGAATTCGACT
Organism: Silene latifolia subsp. alba; assembly: GCA_001412135.1. Classification (NCBI taxonomy): domain Eukaryota; kingdom Viridiplantae; phylum Streptophyta; class Magnoliopsida; order Caryophyllales; family Caryophyllaceae; genus Silene; species Silene latifolia. The sequence continues at coordinate 4,929 of LHUT01006447.1, read as the reverse complement.
AGTGACTTTAATCTAAAATGTCCCGACTGTTGCTTGACCAGATCTTTCCCTGTCAGCGATCTCTTTGACTACATGGGCTCCTTAAATGGAAGATGCTACAGTTACACTTAATGTACGGAATCTTCCGTACACCACTAATAATATGTAAACATGTGGCGGAATCTATTTTTATTTATGGAGAGAATTTGGAGAGACTTGGCGGAAAATATGAGAAAATTAGGAAGGGAAATTATTAGCTATTTTATTAGTTTAAAGTTATAAATTACTCTATATCTTTACCAAAATTCAAGATAATAGCTTATACTAACATAATATTATATGTTGTAAACTATTTTAAACCATCATAATTTCTATTTTTTTTTTTAAATATCAAGTGTTACTTCGCGTTAATTTTTAATTAGAATTTTTTTTTGTCATCAACTACCACAAAGTTCGTGGTGATCAGCCTCAAATTGCCATCAACGTACTTTTCAATATTTTTACCACAAAGTCCATTGATTTCTTAATTAGATTTTTTTTTAATTCTATCACAATCAAATCTATAACAACATTAAAAGGCAACTTTCTTTTTTTTTTTTTTAACTCCAACATGTTAAAGAGCTCAAACGAAAAACAACAAAAAATTAGGAAAGAAATCTTACCAAATCTTAAAATTTATGGTATAAAGAAATCAATAATAATATGGGAAAAGTTTCACATTTTAAATTGATTTTTAAAAAAATCTGGTTCCCAAATATAATGAAATCAAAGAAAAGGATTTTATCTCATACCCCACTATTGCCACATGTCCTTACCTTATTCGCAGTGTATACAAGCTTCCGTGCACTGAATGTAACCGTAACCTTTTCGATTGAAATGGAGCGCATCGCATTGGTTTTGATAAAATCAGATGACTTGATAGAATGGATGACATAAAGAGGGACAAGGGTCAGGGATATACATCAAATGCAAGACCGTTAAAAGACTAAGGGTGAGATTATCAGTAAGACTCTCTCAAGTCTTAAGACTCTGCAACATTAGCTTTCCACTAACTTTTATTATTTCTTTATTGTTCAGACCCACTTCAGATTCACCTCAAACTTTATACATTATCCGCCAGACTTACCTCAGACTCTACTTTTCTACTTTACTCCTTTTTTTCAGGAAAAAGAAATGACACATGAAATTCACTCATTGGTTAATTTCCCTTTAACGTGGAGTCAAGACTCACCCAAAGTTTTAAGGGTAAGATTATTGGTAGTCTTGACACAAGACTTTGGTAAGTCTTGAGACAAGACTCACTCAAGACTACCAATAATCTACCCTAGTTTTCACAAAGTCTTAAGTTGAGTCTTAGANNCTTAAAGAAAAATTATCCAATGGGCAAACAACATGTGTGCTTTCTTTTTGTTAAAAAAATAAAGTGGAGTGAAAAATTAGAGTTTGAGGTGAGTCTGACGGATAATGCATAAAGTCTGAGGTGAGTCTGAACAATAAAGAAGTAATACAAGTTAGTGGAAATCTGACGTGGCAGAGTCTTAAGACTTGGGAGAGTCTGACTGATAATCTCACCCTAAGTTGAGTCTTGAATTTCCAAGACTCAACTTAAGACTTTGTCAAGATTAGGGTAGATTACTGGTAGTCTTGAGTGATTCTTGTCTCAAGACTTACCAAAATCTTGCCTCAAGACTACCAATAATCTTATCTAAGGGTAAATGAGCTAGGGCAAAAGTATGCATAAGTCACGCCATCCCTGCTGTTGCTGGTAACACACATTTACACTACCAATAATATTGTATGAATCTACGACTTCGAGTCTAGGAGTCGTACTATTTGTATGTAAACAATCTATCTTTACTGCCGTCAAAAAAAAAAACAACTAACTTCAAATGACATTTAGGGCAGATTGTTAGTTAATTAACTGAACCAAAGGAAACTAAAAATTTAAAATAGAGTAGATAAGCCTACCTGTAGGCGGATAATGATAACCTAACAAGCATTTAGTAATTTCTTGTATTTCTTACCCTTACCAACCTTACCAACGAGGGTGCTCTTGTTGCTAACCGACTTCAACTCCTGCCTCATTCTCACATTATATTCCACCATTTCAGCCTTCACCCTATCCAAGAATTGCGGGTACGTCACTTTACGGTTGAGTTGATCAAGCTTTGAAAGGTCATCCGCGATCTCATTTTTCTCTCTATCCACTTTAACCATTTGCATAAATCTAAAAGATGGAGACGCAAGCCAAATATTTTTACAAGATATGCCTAAGAACTTGTGAGCATCTTGTGAGAACTTGTTCTTGTCATTACTACAAAGCATCCCATGAGCAACTTGAGAGTCCGTAGAGAGAGATCTTCCAAGTCATACTCTTTAACCAATATCGAACCATATGCTATACAACATAACTCTTCAGTTGTAGGATCATTTGAATCCCTAACTACTTTAAATCTCAGCGGGAGTTTATCATCGACAAGCAACAAGTCAATGTCCACAACACAATATCTAGCGAACACAACTTTTTTGTCGTCTAGTGAACGTAAAACAGCCTCAAGTTGAATTAAGGAGGGGGTTCAGAACCTTGCATCAACATGTAAACTAAAACCACCCTTTGAACGTAGAATGGATAACTCATCAGAAATTGGTATGATCATTTCAGTGTCTAGTGCATTTCTAAAGAGCTTTTCAAACAGTTCATTGTACCTATTACCAATAGGAGGGCGGCTACTAAAAAAGACACGCTGACCAAATCGTTTTTTCGGCAGAAAGTCATGACATCTTTCTAATAAGACCAACACACTACATATAAAAAAAATAAAATACAGATCTCACTAAAAGGGGAATGTGATCATTGCTGTTTTAGAACATCATCAAAAATCTTAGATAACACATATATAAATAGTTTTAGATTTTAACACCTAAATGTAAATGGGGACTATGGGGTTGTAAAATACTTCACGCTAACTTATGAATTACTTCTTTATCATCTATTTTAACTAAAACGAAACTATGCATCTCTATGCATTTGGACGGGTACTAAGCTAGTATATATATATGTACATACATTTACCACAATTTACTATATTTTTGCCACGATTTATTAGTATTTTATATTTTTATAATATCTATGGTTATGTTTATTTGTGATTTGTCACGACTATGGTTATAGTTATTGCTGTTGTTGTTGGTAGTCGTTTTTTTTTTGCTTTTTTTGCTTTTTTTTGTTTTTATAATCATACAAGCCACCTTGGAAACCTTTGGCTATGTGTGTGAGGAAATCTCACCGTATGATCTTGATGAATTAGAATCGGGTGATATCATGAGAGCCATAACAGGTTGCATGGAATCGGATGCAACTCAAAATACACTTGAGATTCGTCTTGCTGCAACCAGATCTTTTGATACCGCAGAGGCTTTTGTAAAGTTTAGGTTTGAAGACGTAACCTCGGGCTGGCGGAAACGTATACTTGCCTTCTTATGTCCAAGTGCAACCGTTTCGGAATTGGAGATAAGGGTGAAGGCCTATGAAAGTCTTGTTGCTATGGCATCGTATTCGGGATTTGACTCTCGCTACTTTATTTTTCTAACGCATGTAACACATGATGATTTTGAAGACGGCAAACAGTCGGTTGCTCTTTTGGCGACGGAGTTTTGGATCTCCATCTACAAGCAACGGATTAGTCAATCAAAATTTAGTGAGCGCGGGAGATCTACGTTAATTGGCATTGCTGATTTTGCATTCGCTACGGAGTTGCTGGCAACCTTGTACATACATGTGGGTAACTGTGGGTGGAGGCAGCGCAAGAGTTTCTCACTTTGTTGGTTAACATCACTAATGAGCAGAAGGGTACTTCAAAGGTTTTGAAGGAAATCATTGTCCCCATTTGTCGTTGAATTTTCTTTTCCAATGCTTCACTTAAATTTCTTGAGTTTTTCATCTTTTCTTCTGCTTGTAGTGTTATAGCATCCCTTTCTTTCTTTGTCTTCTCTTGTTTCCACCGATCCATGTAAGTTGGGCCAGGAATTACATTTACCTAGGGCTAAATTTTCTAAGATTTTTTTTTTGTTAAACTATCTTACCAACAGTGACAGAGCTGGTATTTGTATTTAGGGGCGACAGAAAATTCCAACAAAGGTTAATTGATAAGGTCATAATGTTAAACTAAGTTTTGGAAAATATGTGATTGTGTAAATGATTTTGTGTGTTTTATTATTAGAACTAGGTAGTATCCCGTGTTTCGCACGGTCTGTTTATATATTTTCTTATTATAATTGGAGAAAAAATAATACAGAGTATAATTGATATATGAAATTTAATATTTTACTTCAAAATAAAATAGATTAAGCTTTTTCAAATCTTATTTTATACATTTTTACTTTTAACGTATTTTAAATAAAATAAGTAATAAACGATGTTATATTATAAATGGTGTATACAATATTTATTTGATAATTACAAACAAATAAAAAAAAAATTGTGATTCCTATTTTCTCACCACTTATAACATAGATGTCCTTAGTAGTCACTATTATTACTGTGATTATCCGTATGAAGTTCATGCCACAATGCATATACGTACTCTTTACCATAGTGTGTATACCCACTTTAAATCATGTTATTTCTCATTTCTTTGCAATAGTATTGAAATTTGTAAGAATATACTTTATAGATACATGCACAAAATAATAAAAATAATGTATACACATATTCAAGTGTTTCGTAAATGAATGTATTGTATATATCATATAAGGTTTTATTTTACTTGATGGCACAAAAGTTATTCGTTGCAAATTTACTATTATTTGATTATACTATCTACATGCATTTAAATTAAAAATTGAAGTTTTAATACATTTCATCTTTACGTGCAAAATACATAATATATTTATTTATACGGGGAGGCGGCAAACACACGATCATTGAATTTAATATTTTAATAACTTTAG
>LHUT01006440.1:0-11739 GCA_001412135.1 Silene latifolia subsp. alba | reverse complement strand
GATTGCTTTCATCTCGTGGATCCAGGGCCTGCCAAGGATCACATTGTAAGTAGAGGGTCCATCAATAACTAGATCCCTTACCTGCTTGTTAATTCCACCGGCATAGTTTGGGATGACGATATCTCCTAGGGAATGTTTGGTTTCGCCACTGAAACCGACCAGGGGGACCGTCTTCTTTTCTAGATCTTTCTCACTGAATCCCATGCCTTTGAGCGTCTCTAGCATGATTAGGTTGACGGAGCTTCCGGTGTCCACTAGGATCTTTCTCACCTCGCAATTCCCTATGGGGAGCGTGATGATTAAAGCGTTGTGGTGCTGTTCTGGAGCAGACCAAGCATCTGTTTCGTCAAAGGTAACTGATGGCAGGTTCTGACGACTGATCCTGCAAGAATATTCTGGCTTATCTCCCTTTGCTTCAGCGGCACGCCTCTTTGCTGCTGAGTACGTCAATCCGCATAGCTCCGAGCTACCTGTAATGACATTAACAGTTCTTGTACACTGAGGAGGGGGAGATGGCAGAACCTGATCTGTAGAGTTCACTCCGGTTGTGCCTCTGGGTAGGAGGTGATCCAGATTTCCTCGATCATAATGATACTTGACTTCCTTCCTGAGAGAATGACATTCGTCTGTGTCGTGGGTGTTGCTGCCATGGAACTCGCATTTTTTGCCAGTATCCTTTCTGCTGCTAGAGTACCCTTCTGCCGGCGGCTTGGGCCATCTGACTCTGCGACCCAGCTCCTACAGGGTTTTGAACAGTCCTGCAAGATTAGTGGTGAAACCATACTCACTTACCTTTGGAAGCAGATCTGCATCGCCCTTTCCTTCCGAGCTTCCAGAAACTTTGTTCACGCTCCTGCTGTAGGGTTTAGATCTTTCGCTCCTCTTCTCTACTGGGGCTTTCCTGGATACTGTGTCTGAATCATAAGTATATCTTCTGGGATCAGAGTCCTCCTCCAGTCTCATGACAACAATCACCTTTGATTGTACTTCCTCAAAGGTAGTGCATGGATGTTAGGTCAGGTCCTTGTATAGATCTGAATCCTGGTGCAGCCCCTGGCGGAAGGCTTGTATAATAGTTGCTATATCGCACCTCAGAATTGCCACTTTCTCCTTGTTGAACCTGTTTAAGTAATCAAGAGTAGATTCCTCAAACCCTTGCACTATCCGATAGAGCTCCCTGGTCTTCTTCTCTGGCTTTCTGCTGCTGGCGAACTGTTGGTTGAATGCATTGACCAGGTCGGCGAAGCTGGTTATGCTTTTATTGGGCAGGCCGACGAACCATTGCAGGGCTGCTCCAGACAAGTTCGATCCAAATACTTTGCACACACAAGCTTCCTTTAAAGGTCCGGTCGCAGTTATCACCATCATTTTCTGCTTGTAGTGGTTGATGTGATCGAGTGGATCTGTTGTTCCGTCATGGAGCGTCATGGCTGGTGGTACACATCCTTTGAGTATGCCGACGAGGGCTATGTCGTCCACGAATGGTGAGTCTGCATAGCTATCTCGTGTCGCCTTCTCTAATGGACGTGCTACACCTGGTATCCGGTACGTCAGGTCCCTCAGCTCCAGGTATTGTGCTCCAGCGAACTACTTGTTCCTGCAAGAGGGTTAGAAACAGGCGGGAATGAACCAACGTGAGTGCCCCCTAACCAGGGTCCTCCAGAGAATTGGCCAGATGCTGGATGACTCGCCATTGGTGTTGTACTGATTATAGATCCAGGCTGCCATCCTAGTGTCTGCTGCGGACCTCCGACCCAGGCTCCACTAGTGAATTGGCTGCATGATGGAACTGCTGCGTTGGTGACAGCTCCAGATTGTCATCCTGATGTCTGGTGCATGGGCGTACCTGCAAAAGGTGGAAAGTCAGATCCTGGCGGAGTGCTTAGCAATGCATTACCTGGCGTCTACTGTAGGCTGAGTGGGTTGTCAAATGACAAGCATCCCAATCCTCTGGGCTCGATGGGTTCACTAGGTGCTACTCCTGCAAGATCTAGCCTGGTGACTAGTTCTGGTGGAATTGGTCGACTTGATCCTCCACCGTTGGTCAGGTTCAGAGCCTCAGGAGTTGATGCTGGTTTGGGCTGGACCGCTGTTACAATCTGAGCAATCAGGTTCTAGTTGTCCTTCCTCAGATCCTCAATGGCCTGGCGGAGAGTATCCATCCCCTGAATCATCACCTGCATCGGGTCAAGTGCTGGAGGTCCTCTGCTTCTGGTAACTTCTGCACCTGATCCTTCCTGGATCGGGTCTCTGGCCGCAGCTTCACCTCTGCCGAGGCTGCTCTCCCTACTGGATCTGGGTTGGCTGGGTACGCCTGCTGCCTTGGGTATCTGTGGCGGTTTAAGAGGCAGAGGCATGGTTCTGGGTGACATGCTGATGGGGATCATCTGGCTGGATGCTGGAGGCGTGCTCACTGATCCTACAGATGCAAGGGAAGGTCTTGCTCTAGAGGATGGGGCTGACATGCTCTGCCTGCTGGACGGATTCTGGCTGGTTCCGGCCATGGCTACTATCTGTTTAGACCTTGCGAGATTTGGCTATAGAAAATAATCACTATGCCCCACTGTGGGCGCCAAACTGTTTTGGTAAAAATTTACCGACTATTGATTTAATTTAGTGAGTAATAGTGAGTAATCTACGGCCAACGATGATGTGCATAAAACAGTTTTAACGAACGTATGAACGACGAATAAAAAGATTGACACGCAAGGTTTTGATGACGCGGAAAACCCAATGTGGGAACAACCGCGGAGGGAGTCGGAATCCCACCAATTTAGCACTATAATTGAGAGAATATTATGCAAGTAAGGAAATACAATGATTATTTTCTACTGGAATTTTGCTATGTGATTGATGAAAGCGTAGGAGTATGAGTGTTGGAGTGCGGAGAGATGAGATGCCTTCCTGGTTGCTTTTCCCCTTCTTATATAATGGTTGTTTGCTAGGGTTTTAGTCCTCAACCTCTCAGCAGATTCTGCTCCTGACTTTCTGCTTTGTTGCCCAAAAAATAGGAAGTGGTTATTGAATTAGTCAAAGACCCCACTTTCCTTTGCACGTGGGTTTATCAACACAAATTGTGTTTGTTTAGCTTTCATCCTACGGTCCCACCATGTCCACCTCATCAATCTCTTTTCCTTTTCATCCGCCAATGAACAAGCGCCACGTCATCAATCCCTCCCACTTTATTTTCTCTAATGGATAGATGCCACGTCATTTCTTAATAAATTTGTAATTTTCATCCCTAACAATTGGTAACTACTATAATGAGTGCACAATTTTAGAGACTGAGATAGATAATTGCTACAATTTCACAAAAACAAGATTGATCAATTGAAAAACTAGACTTTACAAATTAGATCTAAGATTATTTAATTATATTTATATTTGGATTCGTAATATCAATTGGTGATCAAAACATATCTTAACTTCAAAATATACTAACATGGTACACTTGGATGAATGCGCGGTTCTGACTTCTGATATCGCCCGTGTGAAGAGTTATAATTAATTGAGTAAATGAAGGATTGTTGTAGGCACTTTGAAAAGTTATTTTCTGGTATTATAAAACGAAATCATTTTGGTTTGTGATTATAAAACGTGGATAATGTGTATGTGCTCTTCGTACTTTACTATGTCTTACCATTATTCTACTGATTCATCATTCACCACACCAATGACATACATTAATGCGTCGTTAGTTATTAGGAAAATAAATGAAATGACAATGGTATCTATGTTATTGTTTGAATTGTGCCCGTCACCAGACGTTTATGTCTACGTGTTGCTCAATTTTTTCCTATAGCATCTTTTCAGTTGAGTTTTGTGTCATTTTTGAATCTTTAGTCACTTTTGTTATATTATTGATCTTTATTGGTCATATAAAATAATATGTTTTAACTTCCTTACCTTCTTCAGTTAGTAATTTTGTGCACACAAATGCTAAAGTGCGTGACTAGTGCATTGAGGATAAGGGACGGAACCTACGATTAAAGTGACTCATACAAACATTGACCGGACTTATGTGCGGATATAAAGATTCATATTGATGAATTTTGATTCTTATGATTATAAATCATTTCAAATATTCGTATTTTATCTATATGGTAGTAATATAAAGTTTACTCATTAAAATTTCACATATTGATGTTAGGTTCTAATAAATCATTTTCTAAGAGATTAGGTGAATTTTTGTACTTGATCATATGTCCTAAATTGTTTAATCAATTTAGATGATTTTAAACCATTTAATCTTATCAAGGCGATGGCGACTGAAGCCAAAATTTGCTGATCATCATGTCCTTAGTAGAATTGTTCCGTAACTAATTTCATTGAGAACAGCGTAATAGAAAGGTCCATCCAAGAGGAGAAATATAGCCTTATTTGATATGGTTTGGTATATGAAAATCACATAAACTTTCCTATACAATTTTGGAGTTACTAGTGTATAGGCCCGACGTTGCTCGGGCTCCAAAACGTAAAATTGCTCTTTACTTCATACCCGTAGTATTCAAATAATGCATTTCGGTTTTGTCACTGGGAGACCATCATCAATAAAGTACACATTAAATCAAAATCCACCATTACAAATAAGACTGTGAATTTCTTATGTTACATGTGTTGTGATACATGTTGGAATGGCTTTGTGCTCCAGAAAGTAGAGCACAACCAAGGTATGAGGCAATACTACAACTCCACAATCTGCGTAGTGTCAACGTCAAAGGTTTTACTTTACACCTTTATATAGTGTTTGTTTGTGTATCGATGCCAAAGGCTTTACAAACATTTACAGTGTTTCGTTGTCAAGTTTCTTCTCGTATTGATTAGGATGAATCACTCGTTCTTGAGCTATTGGTTTGCTCAAGTTGGAAATCCCGCTTTTCTTGAGTTGTAATGGTGCGTTGAGCTGATGTCTAAACTCTTCATAGTCAACCTAAAAGTACCTAGTAACATGATTAGGTTAAACACCACATTTAATACTCTACTTTGGATTAAATGAAACACTACCTAGCATAGCAGTAATAAAAATACGTACAATAAACATATAAAAGCAAAAGTGTACGGATTGTAAGAAATCCATATTAGAGAAGTACACATATACATACCTGGGAGTTCAAAAGATGAAAGACGGTATGGATGCCTAAGTTATGAGAGCGAAAGAGGTATGTGTAGAAATGTTTGTATAAGCAGGAAGATTACAGGTTAAAGCAAAACAAAAAGAAAAAATGAACAGAGGTTAATGAGGTTGAATAAAATTAAATCACCACATTTAATACCTTGCTTTCGTGTGGCCTTTATCTTTTTTGCACTAATTTATCAAATAATTTTTTCTCTTGTAATATAAGAGCATTTTTATAACTAATTATATAATTTGTCATTACGAAATTAGGTAATAGGACAAAGATATAACATTGTGCTTAGGTGACTATATAGTGTCGTGAGTAAAAAAGAAAATATGATGAGAGAAGTTAACCTCATAAAAATAGAATACCGAATGAACGACTATCAAGGAACAGGAAACAACAATAGCATTAAGCAATAAAATATATCTAAAAAGAAGAAACAACATTAAGGTATAGAGACAAGAGGTACAAACATTTTAACAAATATACTAAATAAGAAAAGAAATTAAAACAGGAAAAGATAATCTCACCTACTATCGAGCACCAAGTTGGAAATCGATTTGTAAATGGTTCCATGATTCTTATAGCTGATAACAACAAATGGCAATGCTTTCGAACACAAACATTACTGAAGACAAAATGATGAACAAAATATTAGCAAGAAATAATACCATCAGTTCAATCTGGTAAATTTTGATAAATTATGAGAACTGAAAAGATATGAAATGTGCTCTTTACCTGTGGTTTTAAAGAATGGCTGCTTTAGTGTCAATAAAACGTGGGTTTGTTTTAGGATGTGCGTTAATTTTTTTACTTCTATAGTATGAACTCTTTGTTTTTTTCGTAATTCCATTTTTCTTTATTCAGATAAGTTTGCATACCATTTTCTCTTATTCTCATTTCTTCTGAGCTTGAGTTTCGTTTCTGTTGGGTTGCACATGTTACAGTAGTAGCAGCAACTAACACAACAGCTAAAGTCTATTGAAACACATAATAGCATGACAGACGTGTCTAATATAGTAACTGCTAACTAATGATACAGCGCATCTAGTATTATACTTGCTACGCTTAATTAATACTCTACTTATCATTTGTAGGTATGCATAGAAGGAAAAAACCACAAATATATGCATATACTAATAAAATCTTTGGCGAAAGAGAGAACTTGTAAATTACTTTTAGCAGATCAAGACAAAGTTTATATGCAGTAGACAAAAGACTCAGGTATCAGATACGTCACCAACTCCAACTCGTGAGAACAACGGCCTGAAATGAACACAAGTTACACAACAAATAAAGGATCCAAATTACTCCGTAAATTAATATCCTTATGTTAGGACGAAGTAAATTGCAACCTATATGAGGTATAACCAGCAAAATGTAGCAATAGAGTGAATACCATAGGAGAGAAAAGAGTGAGCCTAGCAAGACCAACTTCCCTATCACTTGATTTGCTAATTGTTCAATCTCTCCTCTGGATCATAGACTACCTAATAACACATCAATAACTTCAGCCAATTCTAATAAATAATACAAAATGCATCAATTTTAATGTGGGGTTGGTCACCTCAATTTGTCATATACACAATATTTATTTTCATACATAATTAACAGTATGGATGCATCAAATATGCAATCACCTTGAGTATTTGGTTAATAGAGCCTATGTACATATGTAGTACATTTTTCTCTTAGTTTTTAATATATCCAGTTAAAAGTTTAATTTTCAAAAAACAAAGACGGAGGTAATTGTGAAACAAATAGAAATAATAAATCCTTAATTTGGTTTAATAGTTAGACATCTCATCGAGACTTACCATGTCACACTTCACAAACAAAACATACATGAATAACAAAGATAACATGAACGATGGTTAAAATACCTTCACTTTGGGGAAGGGTGGAACGCCCAATATCTTGGTCTATCACCCCACGTGGGAGGTCACAAGCTTGTAACGAAAAATTTCCGTCTCATTGCAGTGAAACTGAAATTATAACCGACAGTAATCGGAAGTTAGGCTAATGAATTCATCGAACATTTGGTGTGCGATGTACGACACGCTATTATAAAGTAATGAAAAACAAAGAAAATCGTAGTATATCATCTAAAGTCTTAGCATAATCTTTTTTATTTAAGTGTCGATGAAAGCAAACACTATAACTGAAGTATAATGATATTAAATAAAAAAAAACTCATACAATACAATCCAAAGCATCGCATATTAAAGAAGGCAGTAGAAACAAAATTTGATCGAGTTTCACAAACATTAGTCGGAGTGACGGGCACGGTGCCACGGTACTTCTTGAGTTATGACGGAGCAAATTGTACGTGCAGGTTGGATGATCAGAAAATTAAAGGTGAATAAGGTGTTTTAGGATTATGATAATAATGAATGATGAAAAGTATATACACTGTATTAATGTATTACGGTTGAATAGATGAGAATAAGAACTGCAGATACTACGTGACCAACGCCCAACTCAACGGACAGGTGGCAGAAATGTAAGCATATATGGTAAGCAACAGTAAATATGGGCAAAAACGTCCTACAAAAATTATGCAAGAGGAACTATACTACTAATAGAAGAGGGTATAATAGTTCAGTAAGCCTAAATTACGCGAACAACTCTACGCTCTTTTTAGGTATTAGGATTAGGACTATTTTTTGGGCCCGGCGATGCTCGGGTTTCACCGTCTAGGGTTTTTTTAGACGTATATTTCTTAAGATGAGCATTACTCATGGTGTAGTTATATTTGATAAAACGTTGACATTACATACACACCTACATGTTTTTACATGATTTTTTTGTGTGCGCACAAAAAGTATCATGATACCATCGATACGTCTGACCAAAAAGCCGTGTCTTTTATGTCAACAAGATCCATCAGTGCACTACGCTGCTTCCTTGAGATTTTAACCAAAACGTTATGCCTCCGCCTGAGCTATACGTCCTCGAGATGATGTTTAAACAAAATTGTGCTGTGTCCTGTGGGATGTTTTCCAAAAAACAGACATTGCGAATGGTTATTTGGAGCTGGTTATATCATATATGCAGCTAGTTCTTTGGTGTGCTAAATAAAACCTTCATTCTACAATTTTTTTTTGACACGATAGATTGATTATCGTGTTTCTTGGAGACTTAAGAAGGAAGCATGAGCGTGGAACAATCTTCTGTTTTCACCGGCTCTACTCGAGCTTTAATCCGAGTACAATATGAATCATACTTTGTATCGTATAAAGCTTTTTTTCCTATTTTGTAAGAATGAAAGTGAATTTAACCAAAATATCATAAAGCTAAGAATGAAAATGAAATGAGATATAATCTAAAGGATTGGACCCATAGTTGAATATAAATATGAACTCATGTAATTTACCTGATTGTCGTTGAACGGTGTTCGAAAGAGGAGAGAATTCAGATCAAGCTCCGAGCCCTATGGACTTTCTTAGAGATGGCACTCCGTGTTATACCTAATCCTGCAAGTCAACATTTAGAAAATAAAAACTGTCGCTTTTATCTATGAAAGCGTTGAAATACTTTACTCTGTGATTGAAGACGCAATCGGTAGAAGCAATACTATAAAGTATACACACAAGAGTCTAATAATAAGTCTACCTTAAATACCTTAAAAGGATTAAAATGCAGTAATGAATAATGATGATCTAAGTGATAAAACTTTAGTATAAACTCCAGTTTTAGCTACAACATAGACAAAAAATGTAAAAATGTTAGCGGGTACAAAACACAATAATATAAAAATAAACAAATTTGATGATAATTAAAAGCCATGAAAAACAGAAATGGAAATTGCGGAAATATTATTACTTTCCCTTCACAAGGAAGCACAAGGTTGTGAGCCTAAGAATCTGAGTCACCTGATACGTAATTGATTAAACAGAAAGCAGCTGCTTAGTTAAATTAAAAGAGGCGACTCTTTGATGAATTAAGTACTTGAGTTAATAGGCATGCTGAATTACTTACAGAGGTAGAAAGGTGTAGAGCAGAAAACGTAATCGTCGCATAAATCCAAAAGGGCATAAATTATGAAGATATAGCAAGAATTTTTACCAAGTTTACAAATAAGCAAAAGTGTTTTCCCTTTCCGGCTTAACATAAAAACAGTAAGGTCTTCAATTAGTGATATATCGACAAGTAGTTTTGCAGGCAGCTTATTCAGAGCCAAGAATTGGCTGCTTTTCACCCACATTAAAAAGATGTAGCTATATAAGTATATAGAACTAATTTACGTAAAGAATTGATTCCAAATGTGAAAGGAGAAACAGGTATCAATCGGTAGAAGTACTAACAAAAACCAGCAATTAATGTCGGTTTAAATATATCAAAGTTACCAGGAGGCGCATGCAGTAAAAAAATTCGGATTCTGATCTCAGATGAAACAAACGGATTAGCACTTATATCTACTGGTCAAAAAAAACATAATGCAGTAATCCCTTCTTCCCAATCATCTATTTACCTTTTACATTCTTGGACGGGTATTAAAATCAAAGGTAAACAAATGATTAGGATGCAGGGAGTAAACTCAAGATCAATCATGTAACAATTAAATTTAAGTGAAAGTGTCTTAGAGGGAAATAATCAAACATATGATGTGCATCCAAATAATACACTTTATTGTATAACGAAACAGGAATTATCATCTCAAAAGCAGCAACAAGTAGCGCTAAAACTGTGATGGAATGAAAAACATACCAATTACCAAACCAAACGAGAATTGAGAACATGCATGTTAACATACCTGATGACAGACGGTTTTCTTACGGAGATGAAAAAGATAGAGTAAACGATGAAGCTTGGTGAGATGTAAATCGGAGTAGTCTAGAAAGGAATGAAAAATTAGTGAGAAAAGGTGCATATAAAATACATATTAAAAGTTAGAATATTTGGACGCAAATATGGGAGGCACTCACCGTCGACCTTTTATCGAACACTTGCTATGCAATGTACAAACTGCTATGATCAACTAACTGAAAACAGGGGAAAACGTAGCTTATCATTGAAATTGTTCTCTCTGAAAAAACACGTAACGATTAAAAGAAAAAAAAAAGAAAAAAAAACCATACAAACGAGACAGTATTACATTGATTGAAAGACTGGGTTGTCTGAAAATTAGCATTGATTTGAGAAAGGTAAATAGAGTTTCTGAGTGATAAACTAAAAGAATAGAGGGCGCAGTAGATAAGAAGAGAAGAAAAATGTGGCAAACAAATAGGATGGGCAGCTGTCAGAAAGATGTGGCATAATAGTCTGATTAGGATGAACACCTGGACGAAATTAGCTACTGACAGCAAGCAGGAGCATAATGGTCCCAACGGAAATTAGGCAGAGGTATTCTACCTCTTTTTAGGTATAAGGATACACTCATAGTATTTGCGTTCACATTAGATAGGTGTTTGTCAAAGTCCGTAATATTCAATGTATCTTCTTCGTTGACCCTAAACCAAGGATGAGGGGTTTGTAAACTAGCAGATAATCCGCAAAATAATATTTTCATCTCAATGTCATTTCCATCACTCAATTAACTCAATAACCATGGTCACGCTGGATCGTAAAAGATACATCGGCACACAGGTCCCATAACTCAATACTAGCAACCAATATCCATCTCAATTTCAATATCAATATCATCAAAGGTCCAACAACGAATCTTGATCAACAATATTTAGAATAGAACTCTAAACTACTCACCCACGAGTCGAGGTCAAAGAAAACGACAAATCAAATACAATACAAGAAGGGTAAACCAATATCACTCCATATATCATCACCAGATCACAATCAATAATATATCCAACTTAAACAATTTCACTCTAAATTAAATGAAAGTTAATCCTTCTATAAGCATCACGTACTTCACAATCCAACAAAACTCAATTACTCAGGTATTCATCAAACATCACCATGCTCACTCAGCCATCTAATAGCAATATCACATAACACTTGCTGTACCATAAACACATCACCATTAACTATGCCTATTCACCATTAATACGAAACAACCGTTACGCATAATGTTTGTCACAACTTGTGGACATGGCCCACCTGCGACGCCCAGTCGATCTGCGAGACGTGGTAGCGGTTTTTTTAAAAACCACGCTCGGCGGCGTAAAAAATGCTTTCGACCAGATCGTTTTAGATCGGTCGATTTCGTCTCGACAAGGGTCTCGAAACGATGCAAGAGATGTTCGGAGTCGCCACCAAGCATTTGTGGGATGGTTGGAACCCGTTCGAATCCACTTTATACCTATGTCAACTAAGGCAAAAAGCGGTGTTTAACATAGGTACTAAAGATAAGGAATCGTCCCTCTTTAGCATCATATCTCTAGAATGACCCTCGTATGCCCTGGATAAGTTCGTCCACTATCCAAAGTTTCTGAGTAAGAGGTGAAGGTACGTATTGGGAAGCCCTTTAATCAGACACCCAATCCCGCCCGCGTTAGCGGCTTCTACTGATCGATCTTGGTTGGTTGAATGCAAAAGTTGATAAAACGGTTTAAATACATGAATGCGCATCCAATAATTTAAACCTAACATGTGAGAGCTTTCTAAGTCGGTTGATTTAATCCAAGTATCAAGTATAAGATGTCAAGTTGGATTAATG
>LHUT01006435.1:0-11747 GCA_001412135.1 Silene latifolia subsp. alba | reverse complement strand
GCACAAATTCTTGTTTCAGACGGATATTTTTGGTCTTATTTGTCAGACGGATAAAATGTTGCCATTTTTTAAGAAAATGTAACCAATTAATTCACAAAATGTTATGACTAGAGGTGTCATATTTTACCCTGAAAATGATGTGAACAATAATGGTAACATGTTATCAAAAAATAACAAAATTTTATTATAAAATAATGACATATTACCCGTCTTATTTCAGACCAATAGCAATGGTCTTAAGAAAAACGGATCGCTTTGTTTAATGTTAAACATAGTGTACACTTGAGAGTTGCGACTTGGGAATATATCACGCACGTTGCACGTTAGGGCGTCAACGAATTAGAAGGCGAAACGTCATAGAGAATAGGATTATTAATGTGAATATATATTTAAAAAAAAAAACATATTTCAAGGTGGTCAAAAGGTCAACGTATTTTCTTCACAATGGGTCCCACGTGTGTGACAGATATTGACTTATTTTTCACTATGGTCCATGGCATTACCGTCCAAGATACGGAGTATTACATTAACCAACTCGTCCAAGTAAACCCGTTAGCTATTTTATTTGGTTTTGGTTTATTTCGACCGTTATTCTTTAATTTTGGCACAAAAATCAATGAAAAAGAAGAAGGATAAAGGGAGTACTATTTAGATGATTGTCCTTATTTTGGTTGGTTAGGCTCGGTCTTTTTTGGCTGAATCAATTTGAAGTGAATTGAGCTGAAATGAATTGAAGTTTGTTAAGATGAATTGAAGTTTGTTAAACATAATTGAAGTGCGCTAAAATTAAATCGATAGGAATAAGTATACCATTTAAGTAGATATTGACTTCTAAAATAAGAACTTGTGTTGTAATTGAGTATTTTGTATGATACATCAACCAACAATGGTGGAGGAGTATGATTAGTAAGGATCTTCGCTCCGCTCGAAACAAAAGTTTCAAAAGTTATAGGTTGTATTATTTTTAGCTGAAAGAAGTTGAACTGAACTGAATGGTGCTTGGTTGAACTGAATAGAGTTAAATTAAATGTAAATTTGTTTAGATCAGAACTAAATTGAACCGAGCTAAAATGGACTAAATAAAGCTAAACTGAACTAACTAAGCTAAAATTAAGCCTGAAAAAACACGGTCTTAGTTAAATTTTTGAGTTTATCTCATGCTATTATTGTTCGCCCCTCACAAACATGTAAAAACTTCAATCGTTATACTTCATCTATTCAAAAGAGATCATATGGTGACGATATATTTTAAAGCTCAAACTAACTTGGGTAAGATCGTCTTATATAAAAATATTTTGAAAAATTAGCTATATTTTTATTCAATTATTACAAAGTTGTATTTCGTTTTTTTTTTTAATCTCTAGCGATTTTATATACTGATTTTATTTGTGTAACAATTTCACACTATAAAATCATAGCCTCCCTCCCTCACCATTCTCTCTTTTACCCATTTCTCCCTACAATTCTTCCAAATATCAAAATTATCAATCATAAATACATAAACAAATTCCTTCTAATTTTTTTTTAAAAAAAAACAAATAAATTAATGCATAACAACAAACAATAAAACAAAAATGAAGACTTTTTGTATGTAATAAATTCAACACAATCACATTCACACTTCCTAATTCCTAATCATACCATGTATGAAGAATCTACTACTAATCTAAAGTTTTAGTTTAAGTAAAATCTCTGACCTTTTCTTTTGATTCTTTCATTTTCCGCGTATTTATTTCTGACTTTGATTTTTCTTATGAACTTGGTTTTTTAATTTTTAGCTTGAAATTTCCTTGCTTTTTCCTTGATCTTAATTTGGGTCACTCTCTTATATAATTATAAGCTTCCCCATTTCATTTTACTTGAAATATTGTTGTATTTTAGTTTAATTTTTATGAAAAATTGAATTTTTGTTATTATAATTGAGTAGTTGTGATGTTATATTGTTGTGTTGATTTAAGGGTGTAATTAATTGAGCACCCGTTACGAGGGGATTATTCACTGTTGTCGACTGTAGACACCCCGCCCCGCTTGTAGTTAGGGTTTGAAGAAATGGAGGGGATTGAAGAAGCTAATAAATTAGCTATAGAGAATTGTTATAAGGTTCTTAGTATAATAGCTCAACCTTATGAAAATCATAGTAAGTATAGATGTTTAGCTGCTGAAACTGAGCAAACTGTTAGTAAATTCAAGAGGGTTTTGTCAAATCTTGGCAATGGAGTAGGACATGCTAGAGCTAGGATAGTTAAGCCAATTAGGAGTACTCCTTTAGTCGAAACCAGTTTCGTAGAAACCCTAAATAGACCAAAGATTGAGCAAAATCAATCTGTTAATAAGGGTTTTCAGTTGTTTAAAATCGACCCGAATGAGGGTTTTGTTCAAGAGAATGGTTCAACAACTGGGAGAAGTTGTTTGTCTTTGGGGAATGGGAATAGTTTGTCATTAGAGTTGAACTCTAGTGGGAAATCACGGGTTCAGGTCGGTTATGTTCCGAATGTTAATGCACATTATTTTCAGAAACAGCAGCAGCAAATGAAGCATCAGGCTGAAATGATGTGTAGGAGTAATAGTGGGATTAATTTGAATTTTGATAATTCTAGTTGTACACCAACGTTGTCGTCTACTCGATCATTTATCTCATCGTTGAGTGTTGATGGGAGTGTGGCGAATTTGGGTGGAAGCGGGTTTAGTTTGAATAGTTTGAGTCAGTATAAGAAGAGGTGTTCTGGTACTGGTGAAAATGGAAGTGTGAAATGTAGGAGCATTGGAAAATGTCATTGTTCGAAGAAAAGGTGAGATCTTGCTCGATTCTGTTTGTGATTGTTAGCGTGTTTGAACATTGTTTTGATGATTCTGATTTGTGTCGAAATATAGGAAGCATAGAGTGAAAAGATCTATCAAGGTTCCGGCTATCAGTAACAAGCTAGCTGATATTCCATCGGATGAGTATTCGTGGAGGAAATATGGGCAGAAGCCGATTAAGGGCTCGCCTCATCCTAGGTACTCCCTTTGTTACATTCATTAGTTTACATTTAGTTCGGCCATTTTAATGCAGTGGTATTTATAATGGTAGTTTAGAGTATATGAACTTAATAATGGTTTGTGTATTATTCACATTGGTACATGCCTTTTAATATTAAGAGTGAAACACTCGTTTTAGCGCAAAAGCTTGCCTGAATTAGAAACATGAATACTGAGATTGTGCGAAAAAGGAATACGTAAATAAATGGGTGAGACAAAACAATAGGTCAAGTCCTGTTTGAAGTATTTGCTACTTGCGACTTATGCTGCTATATGTGTCGCTTGAGTTCGTATTTAGCTTAGTTGTTACGAGTACATTCGTGAAGTTTTGATGGAAATGTGAATCGGAAATTGCCAAAATTAAAACTGAGGGTGTGTTTGGATAGCAAAAGTAGAGGGAAAGGAAGGGGAGGGGGAAGGAGGGAAGAGAAGGGGAGGGCAAATGAAATGTGGGTGTTTGGATACCATTTCTTTCCAAATCTTGCCTATTGTAGAGAGATTATGATTTGCCTTTGAGGAGGGAAAATGGAACCCTCCGAATCTCTCCCCCTCCATTTCCCTCCACCCTTATTTGCTATCCAAACAAAGGATTTTCAATCCCATACCTCCCTCCCTTTCTTTTCCCTCCAAATCACTCAATCCAAACACACCCTGAAGGTCTTATCTGATGGATTTCCTCTGTAACTCTTTTCAATCCATCGGTCCGTTGATCTTGGATTCTTGTTATAATGCTGTTTCATATGGTGGTTCAAGTTTGCCGATACCAAACTTTTTTTGAACCAAGGCTTTACTGTTGTTGTCGTACTCCTACAGACCTACACCCATCTGTGATTGCGATGATTCTAAGGGATTTTAATTAGTGGCATCCTCCTCCAATGCTCCATATAGCAACCATATGCAAATTATATGTTATATGTGGATAGGTTCATATTGCTACGTTCGCAACATTATCTAGCATTGCAAAGATGTCATCTTACCGTAAAATGTTATGTACAGAGGTTACTACAAGTGCAGTAGCGTTAGAGGCTGCACGGCAAGGAAGCATGTTGAGAGGTGCTTAGAAGATCCTTCAATGCTAATCGTTACATACGAAGGCGA
Organism: Silene latifolia subsp. alba; assembly: GCA_001412135.1. NCBI lineage: Eukaryota > Viridiplantae > Streptophyta > Magnoliopsida > Caryophyllales > Caryophyllaceae > Silene > Silene latifolia. The sequence goes on along the minus strand of LHUT01006435.1, from coordinate 7,631 downwards.
GCACAATCATCCATTTCTGCCATCACAGTCAGCAAACTCTTAGATCTCGAATTGCTGTTGTGCATAATTTTTTACTTCGGTTCATCCAGGCAAGTGCAGGTTTATGGCTATGATTCTTACTTTGGGAGCGCTTTCGGCTGCGTTATTCCAACTGTTCAGGCTATTATGTGAAGAAGTTTCAAGACTCGCTCAAAAGAAAGGGTCTTGTGTCGGATATGCTACATGAAACCAAAATGTCGTCCCAAAATAACATTGGTTTTCCGAAAGTGTTTCAGCATTGTCATTGGCAATCGAAAATGTAACAACATTAGAACTTGCATTTTTTAGACGTTCTGTATTTGTTAGACTTGTAACTTTGTAAGGTGTTAATATGGTTGAGAACTTTTAGCAAGCGACGGATTTCTGTTCAATTTTTGCATTCCTCACAATTTTATCATGCTTCATTTGGAAACTTTATTCACTTCCATAACCTAATAGATTCCGACTTGGCTATTTATGAATAATTTCATAATACAGAGTATGTTTTATCTACCCGAGTATGCCTACGTCACAAATATCTGAATTTTGGATGCAAAATCTGGTCGGAGTAAAATAGTTGTCGCGTAAAGATAACCAGTTTAGTTAAAATTCAGTTGTTCATATCCGAGATCGAGAGTTGATATATAAAAATATACAAATTCTTGCTTAAAACAGACAAATATGTAGGATGGGACAAGAGTAGAATGTCTATGGACTCTCGACTATTCATTAAAATGGATATATCCGTTTTAAGAGCCACCAATCGATAGACCGACTGATAGAAAAATGACAAAAGATTGCAACAATTTGTATTGTTTGGGACACATGGTTGATGGGTGGTGTTAACAATTGTGGATAGTTTTATCTGTCTTTTGACTTTTGCGCACGAGCTGTCTGTTATGAGTCATCAGTACTTTGCACTTGCTTGTATACTTAAAGCTGGGCCATCTTCAAGCAATCATAGGGCATCCGATACTTCTGTAGGCCAAAGGGAGCCCACATGTATAAATCTAATCTCGACGGATTTGAATCTAGATCATGAGTAAGACGTTTCGATGACTTTACTGGTGAAGTTTGGCTACTTTTATCTTTGCTGTTCATCTTGATGGGTATTGAGCTTCGATTTTGGTGGTTGTCGCAGCGTAATTACCATTGGCTAACTTACGCTTTTCCGACTTATACGACATCAAAATGCAATCCGAAGCAAGTTAAGGGTGAGCCCACAAAATAGACTTCTCTTATGGTGTTGGCGTGACTTTGTAATTTGTTTGAATAGTCAAAGAAACAGGATGGATTGATCTTCAGCTTTCATCAATCTTACCATTACACACCAAAGATGAAATGTCAGCTCAATCTTTTCCTCAACCATCCATCGTTTATTCAGGCTTTTTTCCCTTTATTTTTCCGCAAGAAAAAATCAAAAAATATAGAGATAAATTACTTTGGAAGAAAATGAGGGCTTGCTTGCAAGCTGCAATAGAAGTAAGTCATTGTTATGTCTTTAGATGAGTAGCAAGGCGAAGAAAAACAAGAAAACTAGGACGGAGTGTTGATGCGTAATGGTAAGAATCAAACCTAAGAGGGAATGGTTGTACATAGCGGTGGCGAGACGGATCCCTTGTGTAGTGTTTACTACGCTCATATGAGCGTAATAATTTTCTCAACATCCATTCTTTTTCCCTTATGATCCAAATCCTACCATCACTCGGCACTCTCAAAGTCTCATTTGTACAGTATATTGGATCATTCATAGGATCGTAAACATGGGCTGGGATAATCAGCATGGTTAATCGATCATTGGTTAAGATAATTTGATGATCGATATCATAGTTCAGATCAAAATACACACGCCACCTTATCCCGTCCTTTGTCCAGATAAATTTTGGTCCCAAGATATTCAAGTAGGATGCGCAACTAGTCAAATCCAGGAGGGATCATACAAGGACAGACAGTAGGAGTCGACAAATATAATAGGGCTCCCCAATCTCAGATACTGAGGAAGCAGATCACAGTGGTCCTCGAGAACAGCTTGAGGCACTATATACCTTTCAACCCTTTGCATGAAATGCAGCAAAGGAAAGTCCAAGGGACCAACCCCATCGCGTAGGATGTAGGAACTACAGGATCCTTAAAATGCAATAACCATACCATACAATATTGCCCAATTGTTTCCTAGACAAATTTTACCCACCGAAATGCTAAAGAAATAACCAAACGAAGCAATCTTGTGCATGTCCTCCAATTTAAGGACATTAAAATTCATTTTGGATATGGGAATATTTAGGTGAGTATGGTGGATAGAAGTAGTACAAGTACGGATAAGACTGTTTGGGCTATAGGTCAATTTTGTTAGGTCTAGAATCAACTCGACCAAACAAACTTTGGTATGTTAAAAGCAAAGTGTATTCTCTAATGAACTTCGGTGTATATAACAACGAATAATTTATAGCTGAGCAAAACTGTATTTCATTGTCAAAAGATAATGTATCAACTACTCAAAGAAACTTAATAGGTGTTCAAAACATCGTCAAAAACCCATGATACTATCCAATATCAAAAATCTAGAATACCAACCATAAGAATAGTTCATAGAACGACTAAGCTCGAAATGCCAGTAAGAGACGAAGGAAACTTCTCACTTGAGAGGAATAAATCTTGAAGAGTGGGTGGCACCAATACCAGGTCTACCATGCTTAACTGGCTTGTAGCTGATGGAAAACTCTGCCAAATAGTGACCAATCATCTCGGGTTTGATTTCAACTTGGTTGAAGGTTTTACCATTGTAGACGCCAATAATGCTACCAATCATCTCGGGAACAATGACCATGTTACGGAGGTGAGTCCTAACCGGCTCAGGCTTCTCACCTTGTGGTGCATCGCGTTTCTGTCTCAACAAAATACAGAAAGTTAAAAGGGTTTTCAGTATGCAAAAACCTATGGAATGATACTTGTATGGGGCATATAGATCATCATGGGCAATAGTTGCCAAACAGACTAGGAAGACAATGGAAAAGAACATTACAGCAATGCACATCGCCATAATATATTAGTATTTCCAACCACGGAGAAAAAATGAGGATCAAAGAAAAATGACAGTGATTAAAGGAAGAACCATGAAAACAACATATATGAGTTAATATTCTCTATTAACTATCCAGAGGAATAAAATTAAATTACAAAAGCCTAATTAAATCTTAACGTCAAGGAGGCCGAACAGTAAACTGTGCTTGCGAAAAAGAAATGATAAGTACTTCCTCCGTCCCGGTCAATTGTTGTCCTTTGGTTTTGGCACAAATAACAAGGAAAGAGGATGAGGGCAATTACTAAATGACAAGTGGAACAGATTGAGGGTGAATGATCAAATTGCTCATCAAACTCATTCTTAAAATAGAAAGGACAACAATTGAATGAGACATCCCAAAATTGAAAAGGACAACAAATGACCGGGACAGAGGGAGTAATAAACAAACATCGATCAAAACAAGACACAAAATAGATCGATGGATGAAGGAGAACAAATGTTTCGTCGATCTGAAAAGCAAATGAACAGAGTGTTGTAACAGACTCGATCAACCAGACAGTTTGAAATTAGATGGTGAAAAAAATAAGCCCTTTCAGTAGTGAATGATGTACAGCAATGCACATAAACAAACATAACAGAAACATCATTCAACTAGAAATCAATCAGTTTGAGTAATGTGAATAATACAGAACAGATTTTGACCAGTAATCTAATATAATACCTAATAAACAAAAACTCCACACAAGACAAAAAGCTCGTTCATAGGCCTAACAAACTACCCTGCCAGTTGAAACGAATTGACTAGCTATGAAGCCAGCGATTACATTGTTTGAATCGCTGTGTGGATATTCAGCATTGATATAATTCAACCTACTTCTAAAAACTAACAGCAAAACGAGCATAATGCAATCAACCAAACAAAAAAAAAGAGAGAGAACAAGAGTTATACCGCTTTGCGAAGCTTCTTGATGAGAGCCATTGGCTTGCGCTTCAAACCCCTACCAAACCTATAACAGAACCAAACACCTATAAAAACACCGCTCGCAAATATTGAAACCATATGCAACTAAATGTAACATATGAAAGTACATATACAAAATTACCTTCTGCGAATACGAGCACTGAAAAGCTTAACAAGTTCATCAGTGTTCATATCAAGAAGCGCATCTAAGTCGATTCCACGGAAAGCGAACTTCCTGAACGTCCTCTTCTTTGGCGCCGCTGCTACCGCTGACGCGTCCGCTATTTCCACATCCGCCTAATTCAATTTTTCAATTTCCAATTCCCGTTAAACAAACCACACAAATCTGATATCCGTAATTTGAACAACACTAATTCTCATATGAGACGGTATTACAATAACTCACAACAAGGAAATGATACCGACAATTCCGCCAACACTTAATTCTCGTATGAGACGGTCTTACGGTAATGTGAGCCTTCTCGCGACTGGAAATATATGATATATCTAATTCCAACAACACTAATTCTCATATGAGACGGTCTCGCAATAAATTGATAACATTATTAAAATGACATTTAAAAATAATATCGATGATTACATCGATACTAATTCTTGTATGAGACGGTCTCACAAAAAGATTAATGCGAGACTCTTCGCAACGAATAATATACAGTGGAAATGCAATTGGAGGATGAAGCAGAGTTTACTTACCATGGTTGGTTGCTGAGAAAGTGAAGAAAGTACGGAGAGAGAAGGGAAATGTTGGCAGCGGACGAGGAAGAGAAAGAGAGAGTGATAATTTGCGGAAATTAGGGTTTTTGATGGAGATAAATGAGGGTTTATTATGGACGGATCTTATATTTGCTAATTTGATATGGATCTTGTGTTTTTTTTTTTTCTTTTCGGCCCAAATGTTGTGGGGCTCAATGTCATCGTTAGTTTGATAAGGTTGGCTTATTCAACGCAACCCGGATGTTTATTATCGGAAACTGATTGTTATTTCAAATAACTTGAAAACCCGAAAACGAGTCGAACTCGAAAAGACAAGACCTGATTCGAATTCTTGCAAACCTAAACCCAATTTAACATGACCTGATTGACCCGTTTGTCAAGTCTATTATCAGGGCCCTGCTAAATATCGACGACAAATTACTTTAAATCATCGATAATTTTTAATGAACAACTCACATTAACCCTATCACCCCAAGCATATCAATTAAAATACTCCCTTTGTCCCGGTCATTTGTTTACCTTTGATTTTGACACAAAAACGAGGGGGAAAGGAAGAGATCATTTTGTGATGGTTGTTAGTAGATGATATGTGGACTAAAATAAATGTGCATGATCAAATTACCCATAACAAAAAAAACTTTCATAATATAGAAAGGTAAAAAAAAAATGAATGAGGCACTCTAAAATTGAATAGATAAATAAATATCGGAACAGAGGGAGTATTAACAAACAATTTAATCGACAACTTGAAGCTAACAATTATCATCGAATATCAACTTAACTGACGAGCAGCCAAGCAGGTAACTCCAAGGCTAAGTAGCTTAAAGCTCGAACAGGTAACCCCACGACCATTGAAAAACCACAAGTGAAGCCACATTTATAACACCCCACTTACCCAGCAAAGGTAAGTAGGAGAGCTATCATCTCGGTTTCCCGAGGTAGTGCATCAAAACTCCAATTAAGTAAATGTCCACGTTTAGTGAATTACATAAATGAATTATACAATGTGCAATGTCTCAACTACAACAACAATTCTAATAAAGTTTACAACGGGACTATCACATGACTACTCGACTAGACTCTGAATGTCCAAAGCTCGGCCCACAATCCACTGCTCCCTATATAACCGGAAATGTCATACAGATCATCACGAGCCACCACAATTAAAGGAGGTAAAAATTTACACGGAACCAACACACGCCAGTCTCAATAATACAAATACTCACGATATGATATAAATGCAATGCAAGAATGAAACACACATATCACAAGTATCCTCTAAACCCGACTCCAACTCACTCGGTGATGGCATCCCAACACTGCCACCAACCCGTTGGACCGCAACCCGAAAAAGGTATCCGCATCGCAAGACGGTATATATACCGAGCCCGGTTCGCGGCCCGGACCCCTGTTAGATTCGCATCGTAATATGAATCCCTCCTCCTCAAATCATTAACGTGCACGTCCTTATTGAAGTGAGAAAGTTCAGGGAGTGATCTGGGCGTAAGACGATCGCCCGAACCGCCTTACTCTCCTCACCACCTCAACGCAGTCACAACACCACCGCAACTCCTCCAACATCCACATGTAGCACAATATGTAATACAATATACCACAGAATATACAACACAATATACCAAGTATGCTGCTCTATCATCTACCACGAATCCCAAGTATGCCAAGACTTCATGTAACAACAATTACCACATTTCTTTAAGACACAATTACCAATTCCCATAACATGATGCAAATTATTACGAGACTAACCACAACAATAACATATGCAAGCATTCATACTATTGATAACCGAGTAGGGAAACCCTATCTCGAAGCAACTCCGTATGCAACACATGAAATGTTATGCTTCGTCCTCTATAACATCACACCCTACATTAATATAACAAATATTATCACAATACATCCTATAATCTTGTAATAAATGAAACCCTCTATTATTACCCTCTAATAACCCAAATCCTTAATTGAAATCACTCAATTTGCAAAACCAACAAACCCCCCAAATACTAGGGTTTAAATTAAGATAAAATAGAAAATGTGAAATTTTTAACTTACAAATGCAGGATCATCGAAAGGTGGTGAGAAAGGGGTGTATCATCTTCATTCATATGCTCAAACCACATGGAAGAAAGCTAGGGAAGGTGTAGAGAGATATGGGAGATATTTTAAGGTTATAGAGAGAGAAGAGGAAAAGAAGAGTGTTTGCTGAATTCTAATCTTGATTCTTGTTTATAACGCCCGCTGATATAGCTCACTCGGTCGAGTACTCCGTACAATCAACCGAGTGTCATCTACTCGATCGAGTATTGCCTATACTCGGGCGAGTGCCCACTACTCGGTCCACTAAAGTTCATACCCGTCCACTAAAGCTCACACTCGATCTAGTACTTACCTCCTCACTCACGATTAAGCCTTTCACGAAGGTCAAGGGTTCGCTTACTTTTTGGTTCGTCGGTTTCGTTACTCGTCGTCAAAAGTTACCTACACCAAAACAATATTTATAACTTTACAAACTACTCTTAGTAAAGAGGCAAGTAAAGGTCGGATCCCAAGGGACGGGTATTGATGTAGGATTTTCAATTGCAAATGGTTGTGTCTAGGAGTGTCACAATTTGGGTTGAGATAAGAAGATCACTAAACTAAATAACAATAAAAGTAAACAAGCAAGATGACTAAAATGAGATGTAAACAATTGATTAAAAGCACTAGGGTGTCATGGGTTCATAGGGGATTCATGGGAATTGATCATACAAACATATTCTCAAATTATAAGCAAGCAATTATTGTTGTGATAGGATCGAGTTGGTTTATATCTTACAATCCTAGGAAGGTTTGGGTCCCCGAGCCGAATCGATTAGATTGTAAAACACCTACAAG
>LHUT01006434.1:0-11748 GCA_001412135.1 Silene latifolia subsp. alba | reverse complement strand
TGGATTAACGCTCGTTTAATGCTCGTTATTTGAGGCAGGATCGAATAGGTTAACTCCTGAAATTACCTCGGACGCGTGATTGAAAAACCAGGAGAAAAAGAAACCGGGTCGGTACGACCTCCCGAACAGCTCAAATTGAAGTGTATAATACACGGTTTTTCGGGATTCCAAGGTCCAGGAACAAAATTCTCCGGAAATCACATAGAAAGTTCCTCGGGTCAGATAAAGCGGCCACGCAAAATTTGAGTAGCAACGGAAGACATTTGGGGGTGCCGCCGCCGGTATGCCATAAACCAGCATTCGCCGAACCTCGGATAATCGTGAAAAATGTATTAATGCTCGTTATTTGAGGCTGAATCAAATAGGTTAACCCCTGAAATGACCTCGGACGTTTGATTGAAAAACACGGAGAAAAATAAACTGGGTCCGGTACGACCTCCCGAACGGCTCAAATTGAAGTGTATATAATACACGGTTTTTCGGGATTCCAGGGTCCCGGAACAAAATTCTTCGGAAATCACATAGAAAGTTCATCGGGTCAGATAAAGCGGCCACGCAAAATTCGAGTTAAAATTTAATATGCACGATACTTAAAATATAATATGGTTAACTAGTTTAGACACCGTGCATTATATGCACGGTACTTAAAATTTAATATTTTTATAAAATTAATTATATAATATGGTATTTTATAATTGTTTACATTTCGCATTATTGTATTTTACTTTGATACATAAAAGTTAGAACTAAAAATTCGTTAAGAGAATTGAGTATGAGTTAAAATATATTTTAATGAAAATATTTTTTATAGTATAAAGCTAATGAGTTTCAATTTGTATTGTTTTTCAAATTTTTTTGATCCCCAAAATAATAACAACGATTTAGTTTTGGTTTTATAAGAATATTGGTCAACCCACCATTTAATAATATGATCAATAAAAGATTTAACAATTTATAGTTTTATATCAATTTTATTTCATTATAATTAATATATTAGAGTTTAGAGTTTAGTAAAAATAATATAATTTGGTGAAAATATTAATTTTAATGAAAGTATAATAGATGAATTAAATTGAAATTGTTAATTTCCTTATTTAGTGAATAAACGTAATTATCATAAATTTCCTTTTTTGATAATATACTTTTTGGCGGAAAAATGATAGAAATTACATATTCTTTTAGTAGATAGGGGATTTGTATTGATCAGTAGTGTTTGTAATGTTGCATAACGTTTTCTTGCTAATTAATAAACTTCAATTCTTCAAAGAATGTTTCTGCCGTCGAGTAGTACTTTCTCATCAGTGTTGTTACATTTGGTCATATATAATTAATGTTGCAGAAAGTTTTTTAAAGATTGGTTTTTACTGGTATAAGTCACGAGGACGGGATTGAACATGTAACACAAAGAATATGTCAACATGATACCATGCCTATTAGTCAAGTTCATTATTAGACACTTTGTTTCAATCGTGTTGGTGAACGAAGAAGATAAATCCATTCAACACTTAAAGATGAGTGACGATACAACAAAAGGAAAACTATTGCAATTGCAATATAAAAGAGCTTGCAATTACAGACATTATTTAAAGAAAAAATGAATATTAAGTTCAAAGCAAAAGTTTAAGAAACAGCAAAAAGAATAATATTAAGTAGAAAGCGGCTAAGAGAGCCGTTCATTCTAGCTTCTAATCCTACAGCCAATGCCATTATGCAGGTAGCTTGATATTTGAGACGATGGTGCTGATGAACGAATCACTGCTGCGCCTGAAAGCATAACAGGCAAAGCTTAGTAAGTCTATAGTACTCTATACATACAACAACACTTACCCCAAGCAGGAGGTGATCTAGCGTAAATCACGTATCCTCAGTTCAAATTCCTCCGGAAGTAAAAATGTTCAAAGTTAAAACTCAGGCGGGAGAGTTTGATCTCGCTACTGGTCCTATTGTTGACTCAAAAGGCTCCCGCAGTCCCGCATATTGAATGGTAATGGCGTTATACACAGATTGAAAACATAAAGAGATTTTTTCCTAAGTGACCGTAAAAATCATTAGAAAGCTCAACCACTTACTTCAGGCTCAGCAGGTTTGGATTCCTCGGTCTTCACATTTCCTTCACCTGCATAATATTATGCATTAGAGTTAGCTTTGAGAGTTACCGGGCATAATTAACAGATGCAATTGAAAACATGAAATGTGATAAACAATTGTGAAACTGGTGGTCTACTGGTCTATACTCTCTACTTTGCGAGACTTATTATTAACGGTAACGGTATCAAAGCATATACCTCCATCGCCGTCTTCAGGCAAATCAGAGGTCCAGAGAGTGAGGTTGTCTCTGAGTAGCTGCATGATAAGAGTTGAATCTTTGTAAGATTCCTCACTCAATGTGTCCAATTCTGCAATGGCTTCATCAAACGCTTGTTTGGCCAAATGGCACGCCCTGGAGTAACGTATACAGTACAATGCTTAACTTGGAAATACTGAAATAGGTATAGTCAACTAGACATTAAGAAGATTGAAGCTCACGTATTTACCTTTCAGGAGAATTCATAATCTCATAGTAAAAGACAGAGAAGTTGAGAGCAAGACCAAGTCGAATAGGATGGGTAGAAGGCAGATCAGTATTAGCTGTTGCAGAAGCCGCCTAAATGAAATATCACACTGTCAGACTCAAAAGATTAAAAATAAAAAGCAGAACAGTGTGAACTTCGATTTTTGGAGCTTAGTATGGAGTACTATATCGGAATTAACTTGCCTCGTAGCCCTTTAGTGATTGCTCAGCAGCTTCCTTCTTTTCATCATCTGACTTAAACTCAGCAAGATAACGGAAGTAGTCACCCTTCCTGCAAATCATCATAATCACACATGCGTAAGAATGTGAAGGGAAATAACTATATCACTATTAGTGAAGTATCTCTTCCCTAAATCACAAGTCACGACATTTGTCATTAATTACCAAAAGTAATATGCCTTGGACTTTACGGGAAGTCGGGAACAGAGTCGCATTATGGGAATAGTCACTGAAACTCAAGAAAATAGCCAAATTTTCATTCTCTTACAATTTATGTATTGGCCAAGTTATGAATATAATTTACAGCAAAAGTTTTGATTTCTCGGCCAATTTATGTTTACTTTTGGGAGCAAATGAAACATAAACTATTAGCTAGGAAGAACCAAAAGAAAATATGTTATTAGTGGCAGATAGGGAGTTAACGGAAGATGTAGAAAGAAATAAGCAAAACCCTTGAGGTAATAGAAACGCCATTTAAACAGGAACCTGAACAAATGAATCAGAGCCAAGACAATCAGGTGCAATTAGTGAGCATTTTTATCTAATCACAATCTTTGACACAAGCAGAAATTCAATAATGTAATTTCACACGACATTATGACTTACATCTTGCAGTAGAAAACAGTTGCTTCTCCACTACCCGAGTGAGGAACCAAATGTGCATCTATAATAGCCAAGATATCCTGGCATATCTTAGTGAGCTCATCCTCTACCTTCTGACGGTAACCCTTGATGAGCTTGACATTGTTCTCATTTCCTTTTGATTCTTCCTTTTGCTCAATTGAAGACATTATGCGCCAAGAGGCTCTCCGAGCACCAATGACATTCTTGTAACCGACAGAAAGAAGGTTCCTTTCCTCGACTGTCAACTCAACATCTAGTTTTGCTACTGTTTTCATGCACTCAACCATTTCTACATTGATTCAAATAGAAATGTCAATAACAGCAATAAGTCTGATCTGGTTAAGGGTCATCAAACGGTCTAAGCACGCTCATGAGTACGTGACAAACTCTGAGATCACGTTTGCTAGATTCACACATGACAAACTAGGAACTAAAAATAAAACTACCATTGATCAACCTTTTAAAAGTCCAAAGAGTCTGATCTAAGCGACATTCAATACCCGTGCAAAAAACATGATAATTGCTCGAAAAAAATCATCCAACAGAAGAAACTATGAGGGTGTCCAACTGCAAAATTTACACTTTATTCATTATCAATTTATCAGCCATACAAAATTTGGTCCAGATTCTCTCCATTACCTATCCATTACTTATTAATGGTTAGGATTTCGTTTGGGCTCAAAATGGAGGGATCGGATGCATTCCAGACATTAATTACCCTGTTGCCTCAATCAGATCATCAAAAACAAAATGTACGATAGTCTTTCGCCTCTAAATCCCTGATTTCAGATCATCAAGAATAAATTATACGATGACTAAGCGATTAATCATGGTTCCCAATTACGGATTAAAAACGACCGCTTTCTCATAAAAGAATCATCTTTCATCTCTAAATCCCTGATTTCAGCAATTCCCTAATTTCAACATTTGAATGAATTGAATCGCACAACAATTATGATAAACAAAACAAATCACTTCAACAATCATCAAAAACGTATAATTACATCTCAAATCAATCAAACAATTAATCTTCGCGTATCAAATCAATCAAACAATTAATCCTTCGCGTAACAAATCAATTGTATAATCCGTCAAAAATCGTATGATTATAACGACATTACCTAAACATTTTAATCAAATGATCAACCAAAATCAATTTCAAACCATTAACACATTAATCAAACACTAAAATACGAGGGAAAAAAAGGCGAAAATCGAAAATTAACAACCTTCATAGCGTTCAGCTTGTTCGGCAAGCTTAGCGAGGTAAACCTGAGTTTCTCTTTCCTTCTCCGACGCCATTGTTCGATCGTCAAAATAGCGATTAAATTAGGGAAATTAATTTGGGGGAGAAATTGTGAAAAATTAGGGATTTCTGAGAAACCTAAAAATGGAAGGAGAGGGAAATGAAGGGAAGGGATATTTATATGCGTAAATTCTGAGTTTAAAAATTCAAAGTTATAGCGCGCTTTCCGGAAGTGTCACACATTTTGTGCTTTTTCATCCATTCATAATTTCATATCATTGAGCAAATTGAGCAATTTACCAAGCACAAATTATTGAATAAATAAAAATAGGTGATGGTTTTTAAATACCGTCTTACTCGTATATTGTTAGGTTGTACAAGATAATAATTGAAATTTTTAGAAGATTTTACATTTGTAAATTAGACTCTACCCTTCTAAATTGGGGGTCGTAACTCGTAACTGTTTTTTATTTACCTAAACATTTGGAGTACTTTGTACAGAATATACAAGTATTTGGTAATATTGATAGATGATAATTTAACGATAATGTTTGTAAGAAATAATTTATAGAAGTATATAATAGTACTTTTAACAATATTTGATAGGACATTTGCAGTTATATACGTATATTTGAACTTTTATGTTGCTACTACTCCAGTTCCGTCAAATCACTCGCTGTTTTTTATATGCGAGTTGCCGCTACAAGAGCGAAGAGTTATACACTTCTACAGTGTAGTTATTCCGAACTGTCATGTCGATCTTTTCTGTATGTGTAGAGACTGTAGACGATATCTCTATTTTTGTTATGCCGTTACGTTGGAGTTTACATATGCAGTTGGTTGTAACAAGATCTTAGAAAAGTTGAACTAGGAAAGAAGGTATCTCGAAAAAATCAAAGACCTTGACACTTTTGTTCGATGAAGCAGCTTTCAGCAGCTGAATTCGAAACTCAACTACGACTGATGAATACAAGTACAGCTGCAGGCTGCAGCCAATACATTTCAGCTTCTCGTATCAAATCAAACTGAGACGGACCTCGATTCAGTAATTCATGTATCTGTATATCTGTAGTACTTCGTATTAAGCATTCTGTTCTCGAGTAGAAGTAAAAAACTGATCAAGTCAAATCAGACCAAACTCGACTTCATTTTTTTTCATTCAATATAAATAACCGGCTACTTTTCGTGTTATCTACCTTTCAGAATATTGTCATTAGTTCATTACAGATACCATTTACCCAAAAAATAAAAATAACAAAGGGAAAAATTAACAAGAGATGAACGAATTCCTACAAAATGATGCCCCGATAAGTACAGGAAAAAATGCAGCAACTGTCTGCAATGAATAACTAATCTACAATTTCCACCCCGACTGTAATTAAGGATGAAAATCTTCAAAATTAATCAAGAAACCAACCCGCTTCTGTATGTTCACTCGTGTTTACTGCGCCCTGCAAAAATCGCAACCACCAAGTCTTAATGTCACCAAAACTGAACACAAATAAGTAACAGCGGCTGTTCTCTTATATATTTCATCACAAAAAATGGAAAAACTGAATCTTATACGTTTATCAAGTTCATTGTTTACACCTGACCCCAAGTTTATCTGAACAGGATCACCGAGGTCACCAAAAAAGCCAGTGGAAAAATTATTTTAACATTATAACCTTATTTCTAGCGACCTTAGTTCAATAAGGTACAGTGCTGTGTGACCATGCGGATAAAAAACATCACTATGTTCGCTAATCTGTTTCATGGCGCATGTAAAGCGTGTGTATTTATTAAATTTTTAAACCAATTGAAGAAATTTACCAGATATGGAATCCCCAAGCTGTTGTTGCTCTGTTGAATTTCTGGAGAACAAAACTTATTTTCTAAGAAATGGCTTCTGACACACAAGTAGCCGCTGATCACTCCCATTCTGGGGGTCGATTACCCTTGCTTCCCACCGAACCTGAGAAGCATGTGTCCGTGCCATCTCTATTGCTCCAACATTATCCGAAAGGACCACCCAACCCTTGTAAGACATACATGCATGATATGAATATTAAATCTTCACAATGCAAATCAAGAGACCCACACTAAGCAAATATCTAATTAACAGAAAAGAAAATTTCCGAGAAGAAAGAGATAGTCTGCAACTCTGCACACTTGGAGCAAATATCTGAGTTCACTATTCTATGGTTCTACACCTCTGATTCCTGATTAAAGAAGTTTGAATTTAAAACATAATGATAGAAATGCAGAAAAGGGCATACGAGTAATACAAAAGTGGGATTAACAAACAGTGTAATGTCTAATCAAGAAAAGAGCATGAGAAAACTTCATAACAGCGACAACAGGAGAATTCACTCTAAATAGAACAGAAAGCAAGGATTCTTAAGGTTATCAGGTATACCTCAGGTCGTAGAATTCTATCCATCTCCAAAAACAAATCCATCATTCTACATTTCTGTGAACTGAGATGAGAGAGAAGCCCATTGGCATGAAGCATATCATAAGTTCGAGGATATGTAGGAAAAGGCTCACACCTACAAAATAGAATGTCATGATTAGCACCGCTTACCAAAGAAAAGAATGAGAATCATACTAAACAGGATATCTATTGGAAAATAAATCGAACAAAGAGCCACCTCTAACTCAAGATACGTAGATGTTAAACCCATACAACCAAAAACCAATACCATGCTGATTACGGAATAAAAAGGACCTAATAGCAAGCTACACTTTTGAAATTAAACATGCCCAGGGGTAAGGTACTTCACGAGCTTTCCAGTATAAAACTTAGGCAACTAATTCCTAAACAAAAGCAGCCTGTTTGAAGGGTTAGCTTCAAAGTCTATAAATGGGCTTCTCCAATTCTCCCACTCTCCCACTCATAAATCCATGATAGCAAACCCTTTGACCGTAGAAAAATATGCCCCATATATAATTTCACACATTAACTAAAATATGCATATTTGAAGCCTGAAGGGATCAAGTTATGAACTTTCTCGCAGACATATATACTCTATGCAAGGACAGGAAAATAGTGAAGTACACATGATAATTAACCCTTCAGATGAGAAAACGATTGTTTAGCATATAACATTACCAGTCGTGCAAAACACCAGCAAACCCTTGATCAAGTATCAGAGCAAGTGTCTTGCGAGCCCCGACAGGAACTACATTCATAACCCACGCCGATTTCTTCCCTTCCAACAGAGCAGCATTAAAACCACCATAATGAGCATTCATGTCCATCACATTGCGTACCATGTTATATGGAGGTAACGGGTCTTCATCGCCTGGCCGTTTCGGATGGTCGGAAAATATCAAAGGAGTAAGCAGTGACCAATAGTTTCTAAGAGCGGATTTCCAATTTTCACTGTCTTCATAAAAGTCCTCAGATTGAACACCTGAAGAATTTATATTAAAAAATCAGCAATCTAGCTTTTAACTCAACCTTGTACTCTGTAACTCATACAAGCCAAACTACTATTCAAAAATAGAGAAGCCATATCAACCATATGACAGTGCAAAACTACAACACTGAAACGATACTTTCCATGAACTTCAAGCTCTTCAGAGGTAAGCTGAACACCATTGGACCTGTTGTGAATAGGAATCCATCTTTTACTGTTTGATCCAGCAATGCATTTGGCAAGAGGGAAGTAATATGGTTGGTTTTCATGCGCATCCGGACAAAGAGGCACCCCCTTCTTCCTATAAACAGAAGGATTGAAACATTAGACAGTGTGAGTAAATCAATGACCCCATGAGATCATGTCCAATAAAACAACTTAATGAGCCACAGCCTAAAAGGTAGACCTCTATATAAACCCTATACTAAATAAATACCGTCTCAATAAATAAGGTGTTTTGAGGATACTCTTACCTAGCAGCATAACATTGTGCATCAGCAGTCTTCTGCCAGATAAGAGTTTCATCTTGCTGATCAAGAAGACTCCAGCAAATTTTTTGAGTGAAATCTTCAATTGGTGTTAACATGTTCCCTTTCTTTGTTGCCAGCAAGCTCCCTTCTGGCTTGATCATCGGAGAAGTAAGGACAAAGTAACCTCCAGGCTTGAGGACACGATCGACTTCAATGATAAACATTCCATCTGCATCACAAGGCTACTGTTACAATTGATGAACATACAACTATTTTGAAGAAGCATTTTACAAAGTTCAACGATTCCAATACACATTATGCACAAATATAGTCATCAGTCTCATCACCGAATACAGAATTACAGACCCCTCCACACCACCATAGTGATACACTGATACCAGACAAAGGCATTAGCCTGATTTGTTGACAGGAAGGGCGGGTGAGGAGCCACTTCAACGATCAGCCCAAGGTACTACAGGGTATTGTAGAAAAAAAAAAAAAAAAAAACAAAGCAGTTATATTTGCCCCTCTCAAGTCTCAATTACGAGATAGCTTAAATATTTCTACCTCTGTGAAACCACAAATTAAAAGCAGCCCTCACATCTGCCCTTTCCAGGGTAGAACGAACCTCTTTAGAGACACCGGAGTAGTAGTTGTATTGCACCAGAAAGTTTTAGAGAATGTCATTAAGTGAACTATTTCAAATCACTTCAGGAAACATATATTCTCTTACAGACGAAGGAATTCAGTTCAATTTTATCTTTTCATAATGTGATGTAGCACATTAATATAAAGCCGAAGGAAAACTCTCATTCTAAAAGCGCATAGATTTATTCAAGGCCAAACAATCAGAGACCAGGTGTTAAGAAGATATATAATAAAATGTGCAATGTGATGAATTACCTTTTCCATCCCAATCAATACCACACTGAGCACAGTGAACCATGTCAAACGATAACGAAGGATATGGAAGTTGCCTAGAGATAAAATTGCCAATCATGGCTGGTAGTCCTCTTTCCAGGGCCAACTGAGCCTGGCCACCAGTCAACTCATACGCCGCAATACAAACCGGCATTACTTTTAGCGAGACTAAATGGGCTCCAAAACTTCCGAAACCACAGCCAATGTCAAGCACCGTCTGCACCTATAATTGTCAAAGAAAAATGTCAACTCCTGAAAGTTTTACACTTCCGAGTAAATTTCTCAATACAAGGCTGCCAGGGGAGATGATGAGAAGCATCAGACGACTTACACCAGCTCGAGGGAAGTCTGAGTCACTGCCCAGCCCTATCATCTCTGCAAGTTGTCGAGAATAGTCTTTAACTCCATCGAAGATTAAACCATCATCATTGTGGAAAGCAATTTGGTTCTCTTCCAGTAACATCATCCTAGTTAAAACAATTCATAATATGTTTTGAGCGTAATTTCATAATTCTCCAACACCAGATAAGTAGAAAAAAATATACCTCTTTGTCATGCTTCCAGAAGAAAGAAACTGGTCTTTGGTAATTTTGACATTTCCACTCCAAATCACATCTCGGCCAGCAGGCCATCGTAAGGGAATCTTATACTCCTTAGGAGGTCGAACTAAGCACCGTTCTTCATCCCTCAACAACTCACAACGACGATCAAACTCCTCCCCATCTTTTAACCCCGCCAACAAATTTGCACTAGCATTATAACACGGCACATAATTCTCCCTCTCCCTCCCGCAAAGTGGCAGCTCCTTTTGCCTAGGATTACTCCCCGAATGAAGATACCTCAAATCAAAATAATCAACCACCGCTTGCTCCTTCAACTTCCTATAATTGACAACGACATCATGTAATCGAGGGCCAGCCAAGGGGTCAAAATCTCTTGGTGATGTTGACAATGGCCGTAAGAGTGTAACTAACACCAGAACACTAACGAGGCACAAAAGAAACCAATTTCGCCGGATTTTGTACCCGAAAAGCAACGACAATTTCTTAGACCAAGAGCTTCTCATGTCCAATATCTAACCACACTTCCCTTCAACAACTCATCCGAAACAACCAAATTCCTAATTTAACACACTTTAATGATCCCAAATTTCCCAGAATTACGAAAACCATACCCCCTCTCACAATTAACAGCAATAATTCGTCGATTTCCACCTATAAACACCACAAATTCAACAAAAAAAATCCTAATTAGAATCACAAACTCATTATACCAAACACTACCTTAAAAAGCTAGATAACAACAACAGCAACAACAACCAAAGGCGGAGTTGGCTGGTAGCAAGGGGTTTAAGATTATCGATATTTGCTACCCAAAATCCGTAACATGAGACCTTAACAATAAGGTAAAACAATAAGGGGAAAGTTCGCTACCCAAAATTTCATATCTAACTCCGCACCCAAACAACAACATTACCCCAGTACCTCAACGGCTCTCGCAATTGTAATACAAGGGTGTCGGATATACACAGCCTCATCCACGTGTCAGAAACTACAATAGACTGTTTCCGAATAACACACAATTACGAAAACACAAATAAAAATTGCGTCGAGAATTGCATCAAAATAAATTCCGCAATCGAATAAAAAATTATAACTTGACATTAATTAACTGCTATACACAATCATATAACATTAAATGAGAGCAACAATCACCAAAATTAATAATTAAATTATACGTACCTGAAAATTAACGGAATTATTTTCTTCCAATCACAATAATTCTTTTTTAATGGAGTACTACTAATTAATTATACTTCGAATAAATTGCTCCAAATTTCTAGGGTTCATCAAAACAGAATAAAAATTAATTGCGATCATCGAATTTTCGGATCGCACAAAGAATTTATTGAAGAACGCAATTATGCGACAACCAAAAAGTAAAAAGCGAAAAGCAAAAATTAAAAAAATACGAAATTTATAAAAATATTAATGCTCTCGAAAATAAACAAAAAAATCAAGACAAAATTAATCATAAAAATATTGAATGATGAATGATGAATGATGAATGAAGGAAAGAAAAGAAAGAAAGAAAGAGACGTGTATAGATTCTGAGCAATGAACTAGAGAGAGAACATTTGAGAGTAGAGTGTAATTCGGAATAATCAGTTTTTTTTGTTTGGAAAGTAATTCTCGTTTCGATTAATTCTTTACTTTTGTTTTTGAGGAAAAAAAAAAACAGGTGCGTTTCGTTATACCAAAAAATCTTATCTTTATTAATTTAAAAGACAAT
>LHUT01006431.1:0-11445 GCA_001412135.1 Silene latifolia subsp. alba | reverse complement strand
CACCCTCCTTGTCGCGACGTCCACCTCAGCCAGCCACTACCGCAACTTTCTCAAATCTCTTGTAGTGGTAGCTTGGGGTTTGTCAGTTGTCATTTGTGATAAGCTCATCGTCGTCGGCCGTTTTCCTCCACCGTTGTTCACCGCAGGTATGACCTCACCTTCATAGCCTAAATTAATAACCCCCAATTTAATTTCTCAACTTTTAAACCCTAAATTAATAAACCCTAAATTAATTCAAGATTTCATCATTTGAAGAACATTGGTGAGGTGTTGGAGAAGCTTATTGAAACAAATAAACATTTTTCTTATCCATCAGTTTGTTTGTTACTTAAGCTTGTCTTGATACTTCCGGTTGCAACCACAAGTGTAGAAAGAGCATTCTCCTTAATGACATTTGTGAAAAATAAGTTGAGAAATAAATTAAGCAATAAACTTTTGAACTATTGTTTGGTTCCATTTATTGAGCGCGAATGTTTTGTACAAGTAAGCGATGATGATATCATTAATCTCTTCCAAAACATGAAATCTCGTCGAATGGTATTAGATTGACTCTTTAAGTAGTGTGCTTCAATGACACTATTTTTATATGTAATGTTCACGATAAATATATGTAATGAAATTTCATATTTTTTTTTCATTTTTCTCTCTCTTTTTTCTATTGTGCCCCCCCTCCTATGATTCCTAGGTCCGCCACTGCCGCCGTCATGAATTTATTATGATTGCGGATAGTATTTTATCTTTTAATTTGGTAGTTATTGAACGAGGCTTGTGACCATTGGAGTATGTTTTGTTGAACCGAGTATATTATCGTGTAGTGGCTTGTTGACCTACTAATAGTATCATCACAAAATCTCATTGAAGACGGCGATATCCATCACAAGCTTGTAACGGATACCATTTTCTCTCACAAATATCCATGAGAGGTGAGTGGGGGAGCATATGAGGGATGCTCCACCTTGTCCCCTCTCCCTTTTTGTGAGAGGTTTTCAGCTTGTGACGGGATTAACCCGTCACAAGCAAGACGCTTTGATGTATCATACATAAGTTGAAAATTGTTCTTATAGTGACTAGTATTAACCTGTGCAATACCATGTGCAAATTGCACGGCTCCTTTCCAATTTCGATAAGAAATAAAGTTTTAGTGTGGACATGGGTCCACAGGGTCGTTTGGGCGCGCAATGCTCAAATTATGGTTCGATTTAAAATCGGATTAAATCTTTTAAAGAGTCGCCACCAAATTTTGTAGAAACTTGGAACCGTTTAAGTTCATTTTACATCTTTCGTCGAAAAACATAAAATAGTCGATGTCGAGTAATTAAAGCTTAAGAACTTGTTCCCTAAATGACTCGATATTATGCAAAATGAGTAGGTGTCCAAGTAATGCACTAATGCGCAATAGATGGACAACTACACAAGTATCAACCAAATTTAACGGCCTTCAGCGCCTTCCCTTTATAGATTAGTAGGTCCACTGCCGTTTATTCTTATAAGTATTCGACTTAGTAGATAATCCCTCAATGATAAACGGAAGAAATCTAGGTCCTCACTGCTAAAAAAAAATGTAAAGTTATGCCCTAATTGTGATCTTAACTAAAAAAATAGGGTACAATTTACTTTCAAATCAAATAATTAAAGATATGATGAGTATTTTTCTTCTTCTTTTCTCACTAACAATAAGGGTTTTGCTTTTGCCCTCCTTTGGGTGCAACAAATCTTCTTGTAGAAACCAACATCAAACATTAAATGATGATCAGATAATACAAAGAACCTCCAACCTTCTGCAAAACCATTATCTCAATCCAAAAGAAAATCTCGTTCACTGATGGCCGGAATTTAATCTTCGTTTCCGATATCATAAACTATTTGTATAACCCAATGTAAGTAGTATGGATTAATTAACGTCAATAATCCCAACTATTGACCATCTTCTTACAATAATACAAACATTAATTTAACTCACAATAAACCATACTAATATCTTCTCTTCTTATAATGCACTTGGCTTAATTTTCATCCGTAAAATCCGGTCAAAAACTGTGTTGGCCCCATTTTTATTTAGAGTGTACTCCTCCATCAACAACGTGACAACCATCATTTCACCCTACCCTCCACCAACGAACATCACCACCTTCAAACCACACCACTCCCCCACTATCCTTCTCACTATTCCGGCGAGCGTCGTCACCCTTATCCCTTCCCGCAGCTGCAAAATATGCCATCCCCATCATCCTTAACCTTTGGTATAACTACTCATCAGAGCTCCGGTTAACATTCATCGATACGCACAACCAACATTCATCGATACGCACAACCTCAAAGACCACCACAACTCTTCTCATGTGAACTACGACCACACTACTTCCGCTCCACCATCATGTCGCCGACTCCACAATTCGTTGAATTTAATCGATAGGATGTGTGATGTTTTCTGTAGTTGTTGATATGCTCAACCAAAACCTTAAGGTGATGGTTGAGGCCCAACTATTATAATTATTCCTATTACGCCCCCTCACTCAAATGCCTATTGGGCTTGAAGAGTGGATAGTGCACAGGCTCCCCCGTACCGTGTGCTAAAATTCCACTTCGTGAGCTTTTGAGGAGTTATTGAGGTTGTCAGGATTCGAACCCGTGACCTATGGTCACGCTGGCTCTTATACCATAAAATATGTTATTTCCCTTGAATAATATGATTTACATTCATCCTATATATACAACAAATCATACCTAAGTTAGCTAAGATATTGACCAAATTACATAACTAAATACAAGGAAGTCAATCACTGATTATCCTAATAATAAGGAGCTAATTAACATAAAAATAGCTAACAAATATACTCAGAATATTATCTATAACACCATATCTCTTGATCTCCTTCACACGATCCTTAAACCCAGTGCGACTGCCCAAGGTGCTTGGGACCGTCTCAAGGACATTTTTAATGATAACAAGAACTCTCGAGCCGTCATGTTGAACAACAATTCACCAACCTTCACATGGATAATTATCCGAATGTATCGTCATATTGTCAAGCCCTCAAAATGATTGCTGACCAACTCTCTAACGTTGGTGCTTCCGTCTCTGAAACCCGCCTTGTCCTTCAACTGGTCACTCATGTGTCCGATAGGTATGAAAGAATCACTACTATTATCCAGCAAAGCGACCCCTTACCCCCGTTCTACAAGGCCCGATCGATGCTCGCCCTCAAAGAAAGCAACCGTAGTATCAAAGTTGCCCCTGTTTCATCTGACACGGCCCTCCTCACATCTCAAACAACCGCCCCTGCTGATTCGAAATCTCCATCTAATTCCAGCAACTCCAAGGGTGGTGGCTCGTCTCAATCCAGCAACTATAAAGGCAAATGTAGTCGTAATAACCGTGGACAACACCGTGGCAAAAATGGCGATGGTGGAAATTCAAACCACCAAAATTCTGGCAGATCAACGGTCGCAACGGACAACAGCAGCAAGGTTCTTGGACTTGGGTTCCGCTGACTTCTTGGCCGACATCACAGCAACAAGGATGGCCTATGCCACCGTGACCCTACCCCACAACCGGCTGGACTCCCCCCGAATAACAATCGCTCACAAGGTATTCTAGGGCCTCGTCCTGCTCAGGCCTTCATTGCTCAGTCAAGTGCGATTGGTGCATCCCAGGGAGCATTTGTTCCAACCGAAATTGCTGCTGCTATGAAATCGCTCACCCTTCAATAACCCGATGATAACTATTATAACTATTATATGGACACAGGTGCGTCGTCGCACATGACATCCAATAATGGTAACCTCTCTTCTTATTTTTCTTTGAGTAGTAATCGTCATATAATAGTCGTTAATGGTTATATGATTCCGATAATTGGTTGTGGTGCGATGAGTCTCCCCCTCCTCATCAATCCCTTATTTAAAAATATTCTCCATGTTCCAAACATAATTAAAAATTTAGTATCTGTCCGAATTTACTACCGATAGTCATGTCTCTGTCGAGTTTGACCCATTTGGTTTTACTGTGAAGGAACTCAAGACGGAGACGCCGATTATGAAAAGCTATAGCACGGGTGACCTCTACCCTTTACAATCCTCGTATCCCACTGCCCACGTCACTCACCCTCACGCCTTTACTGCCATACCGTCTACTACTTGGCACAGACGCCTAGGACATCCTGGCTCCACTATTTTTAATTCTCTTTGTACTAATAAAACGATTCCATGTCGTCCTATCAATACTTTGTCTGTTTGAAATTCATGTCAATTAGGAAAACACATTAAACTTCCATTTTATGCTTCATTGTCTCAAACTGTTAATCCATTTGATATTTTGCACACAGACCTTTGGACGTCACCCGTTTTAAGTACTTTGAATCATCGCTATTATATTTTATTTCTTGACGATTACACCAATTTTTTGTGGATATTTCCTCTCACAAATAAATCCCAATTTTGTCAAATTTTCACTACTTCTTACAACATGATAAAGATTCAATTTAACCTTCCCATTAAAACTCTCCAATGCGACAATGGACGTGAATTTGACAATTCTCCCGTACATAGTTTCTTTGCTATGAAAGGAATGTTGTTTCGTTTTTCATGCCCGCACACATCCCCATAAAATGGTAAAGCGGAACGGAAATCTGAACCATCAACAACACTATGCGCACCCTCCTCATTCACGCCCATATGCCTCTTTCTATGTGGCACCATGCCCTAGCCATGGCCACCTACATACACAATATATTACCGAGCAAGGCAAATCACTACGATTCTCCTACCTCAAGTCTTTACCATCGTGTCCCAGCCTAATCACATCTACCGACCTTTGGTTGCCTTTGCTACCCACACAAACCCCCTTCCTCTATTCATAAACTGGATCCCTGTGCTACACCGTGTGTCTTCTTTAGATACCCGTCTAATCATCGTGGTTACAAATGCTTAGAGTTGGCAACTCGTAAGGTCATTATCGCTCGACACGTGACATTTGATGAGTCGGTCTTCCCTTTTGCCCAATTCGAAAAACACCCTGCCTCCTCTTACCACTTTTTTACGTCTGAACCCACACCATATATGTCGCACCATATAGCCCACTCTCAGCCATCCCAACCACATGAGGAACCCGACCCCGACACACCACCTCGCACAGCCGGTCAGTCACCTCTCGGGTCCCCCACGGGCTCCCCATCCTCGGCTACTGAAACGTCCCCCCTCCTCCTCCCCCACCCCCGTCAAATGACCACTCGAGCTCGACACGGTATATTTAAAGCCAAACCCGTTTTTGATTTATGTACTACAACCACTCTATCACCTGTACCCAAGAATCCCATTGTGGTCCTTAATGGCCTTAACTGGAATCAGGCTATGAAATACGAATTTTAAGCATTAATTAAGAATAAGACTTGGGTTCTTGTGCCACGACCTGCTAATGTAAATATAACACGTTGTCTTTGGTTGTTTAAACATAAATTTAGAGCTAACGGTGATTTGGAGCGATACAAAGCTCGCCGCAATGGCAGGTCTCAACAGGTGGGAGTCGATTGTGATGAAACTTTCAGTCCCGTGGTAAAACCCGCGACCATTCTTACTGTACTAAGTATTTCGGTTTCCAAACAATGGCCATTCACCAACTCGATGTCAAGAATGCCTTCTTACATGGTCACCTTGCAGAGACGGTATATATGCACCAACCGCCCGGGTTTCGAGACCGTGACCGTCCTGATCATGTATGCCTTCTTAAAAAATCTCTTTAAAGCCTCAAACAAGCGCCTCGTGTGTGGTACCAACGGTTTGCTACTTATGTCTCCACCATCAATTTCACTCATAGCAAATCCGATAATTTATTGTTTATTTATCGTCATGGTACTAATATGGCTTTCATCCTGTTATACGTTGATGACATAATCTTGACTACTTCTACTACTGCCTTGCGAGATGAAATCATGGCACATTTTCGCACCGAATTTTCAATGACGGACCTCGTTCCTCTCAATTATTTCCTTGGTATTTTGGCGGTTAGACATGCTTAGGGATTATTTCTTCATTAGAAAAAAATATGCGAAGACATGCCCAATCAGGCGCCCCTGTGGCCGACCCTACTCTGTTCCGTATCCTTGCCGGTGCCCTTCAATACTTGACATTCACTCGTCCCGACATCTCCTGCGCCATCCAACAGATGTAAAGGAATTGACGGAAAAAGAAGTTTAGTGCTTTTATTGATAAGGTAGGAATTACAAGGAAAATCAACTAAATTCGAGACATGAAACAGAAAGGAACTAGCAATACTACGCGACACTTTGAAGGAGGGATGACCAACATGGTGATGTTGGTCGATGGGTGTGAGTGAGGCGACTGACACGGCTGAAGAGGAGTGATAAGCAGGCCATAGGTAGACGCCGTCCTTAGCAGGGCCCTGAAGAAGAAGTGCCCTCGTGCGATGGTCCTTAACACAAAAAATATCAGGTAAGAATTCAATAAAACATTGTTATCACGATAAAACTGAGACACAGAGATTATATTTTTGTGCATACTAGGGAAACACAAGACATTATTATGGGAAAAGGAGAATGCTACATTCTACATTCAACCCTTATAAGAAAATGATTCTAGAGAGAGAAAGCTCTTCCTTCTCTCTTCTCTTTTAGGGTTTTTTCCCAGCAAATGGCAAGGAAGAAATTACCTAAAAAATCTCAGAACAAAATTCGTAAACCTCGAGCTAAAATCAAACTATCTTTTAGTAATTGCCCATATCTCAATTTAGATATGGATATCTCAGAATCATCATCGGAATTGGATGGCCCTCAAAGTGAAGATGCGAAAACTACGAAGACTCTAGGAGAGATTGTTGGTATTCCGGTCCTTAAATTGTCAGCGATTGTGGAAGATGTGCAATCGGGTATGGAGGATGAAAGTGATGATGTCCCTGATGCTGAGGAAGGGTGGATGAAGGTCTCTGGTAAGTCTCGTGCCTCGTCTTTGTCTCCTCGTGCTACTGATTCTCCGATACTACAATTAACTCCTAAAGATGTTGCTCCTGAGATGGAGTATTGGTCCAATGCTGTAGTGTGTTATGTGTTAGGGGTTAATCCTCCTTGGGAACTTCTCTCTGGCTTCATTAATCGTTTATGGGGGAAATATAAATATGATAAGATTTTATTTCTTCCTAATGGTGCTTTTTTAGTTCACTTTCTTACTCTAGAGTGCAAAAACCTGGTACTTCAACAAGGTTTCCCTATGTATGATAATAAGCCACTTATTGTCAAATCATGGGCTGAGGATTGTAGTCTGGCTAAGGAACGGGTAAAGAAAGTACCTATTTGGATCAAGTTGTGTGGTCTTCCTTTAAAATTCTGGGGTGCTTTTAGTCTAGAGAAAATTTCCTCCCTGATTGGCAAGTTCATGAGATGTGATGAGCCTACTATGGAAAAAACTAGATTAGGGTATGCTAGGATTATGGTTTAAGTAGAAGTGGGACAAAAATTTCCTGAGAAAATTTATTTTAAAGATGAGAAAGAGATAGATGTCTGTGTGATTGTGGAATATGACTGGAAACCTGATTTGTGTTTAGTGTGTAAGGGCATTGGGCATATTTCTGGTGCTTGTAAGAAAACAAGTATGCCTAAACCTCAACCTCAAATGAGATAGGAATGGAGGCCTGTGCAAAGAAAGCCTCCTGTTGTGAACAATCCAGTGGTTAAAGCTCCTGCCACTGTTGTCATACCTGGTGTCACTACAAGGACTAGCAGGCCAAGTTTACCTGTCTTATCTCCATTCACTTTAGTCTCTAGTTTGGTCAGACAGGAATACCAGCCACCTCCTTCTGTGGGTGCCCCTGGATCTCCTACATATGCTGTAGTGCTTTCTAGCCCTAAGAAGCACATGAATGGGGGACAAGATAATCCACCAGGAGATCAATTAAATGAATAATATAGGGTGCTGAAACATGAGGGGTATGAATAAATTAGCTAAGCAGAGTGAAATAAAAAGATTTATCTTTCAGAATAAAGTTGAGTTATATGGGTTAGTTGAGACTAAAATCAAGGATCAAGATTGTTCTGGTGTGTTAACTATTTTTGGCCAGCAATGGAGAGGTGTGAATAACACTCAGTATCATTATGGTGGTAAAGTTTGGCTTATTTAGATTGATCAGATTTTTGATGTTCAAGTCATGTCCATGTCTGATCAACATATCACTGCAAGAATCATTGAGCTAGCTTCCTTTGATGCTTTTCTTTTTACTATTGTTTATGGTTCAAATGATGATAGAGAAAAATTGAAGTTATGGGAGGATCTAAAAAGAGTGAATGATACTGGGAGGGGATCTTGGTGTGTATGCGGGGATTTTAATAATCTTCTGGCCTTGCATGAGTGAATTGGCAAACCTGTGCTTTGGAATGATATTGTGGAGTTTAGGGATTGTGTTGATTATTGTGATCTTATGGATATTAAAGCTCAAGGGGCTTATTTTACCTAGAATAATAAACATGAGCCCTCCTCTAGAGTGTTTTCCAGATTGGATAGAGTTATGATTAATCTTGAGTGGATGAACATGTATCCTGATTCCCATGCTTACTTCTTGCCTGAAGGACTGTTTGATCATAACCCTAGTATTTGCTACAGAAGAATGGATAGGCAGCATAGACCTCATTTCAGATACTTTAATATGTGGGGACAAGACCCTCATTTTTTGGATATTATTAAATCTACTTGGCAGAAGAAAGTGACAGGATCTTGGATGTTCCAGGTAGTTACTAAACAGAGGAGTTTGAAGCAGCCTCTGAAGCAACTACCAATAGAGCCAGATTTGCTGATGTGGAAAAAGCAGTGGAAGTAGCTAAGCTTAGATTATCTGATCTCCAAATTCAGATGCATAAGGACCATAGCAACCATACTATTTTACAGGAGGAATTAGTTGCTGCAGTGGAGTATAAGGATCTTTGTAAAGCTAATCATAGCTATCTCAGTCAGAAGGCAAAGGTTAGCTGGTTATGTGAAGGGGATGAGAATACTAAATATTTTCATAACCAGATTAAATCTAGGCAAATGCATAATAAAATTCTTCAAATCAAGGATACTAGTGGGAAGCTACATACTAATCTTCACAACATTGAGAGAGTTTTCCTGGAGTATTACCAAGATCTTCTGGGTAGTAACACTAACACTCTGGATGTTCATTTTCCTACTGTCAGGACTGGAAAATTAGTTTCTGATCATCATAGGAGTATTTTGCTGAAACCAGTGACTACTCAGGAAGTTAAGGAGGCTATCTTCAGTATCCCTGCTACAAAATCTTCTGGTCCAGATGGATTCACCAGTCAATTTTATAGAGACTCTTGGGATATTATAGGGAAGGATGTTACTGGAGCTGTGCTTGATTTCTTTACTTCAGGTAATCTTTTGAAACAGTTAAACACCACTACACTCACTCTTATTCCCAAAGTTAAGCATCTTGTGAGTGTGCTTGAATATAGACCTATTGCTTGCTGCAATGTGCTATATAAGTGCATCACAAAGACCTTGTGTACTAGATTGAGTGAGGTTCTTCTTGAGATTGTTCATAGTAGTCAGGGAGGATTTATCAAAGGTCGAAATATTGTTGAAAATGTCCTGATTTGTCAAGATTTAGTAAGGTTATACAACAATAAAGTTGCCTCTCCTAGATGTCTTATCAAAATTGACCTTAGAAAAGCTTGTTGCCCTGTTGAGTGGAAATTTTTTCATCAGATGTTATTAGCTTAAAGTTCCGTTCTAAGGTCATTCATCTTATTATAACTTGTGTAACTTCCCCTTCCTACACTCTGAATGTCAATGGAAACAATTTTGAATTTTTTCAAGGCAAGAGGGGGTTGAGATAAGGGGATCCTATGTCCCCTTTGATTTTTACACTTTGTATGGAATATCTGTCGAGGATTCTGGATGTTGTTGCATAGCAAGAGGGATTTAGATTCCATCCTATGTGTGGTCAGCTAAGGCTCAATCATCTCTTAATTGCGGATGATCTTTTATTGTTCTGCAAAGGTAATGAAAGTTCTATTATGTGGCTTCTGAAGGGCTTCTCTACTTTCTCTGCTGCAACTGGTCTATCATTGAACAAAGACAAGACTGATATGTATTTTAATGGAGTTAAGAATGAGATAATGGATGACATTGTTAAAATCTCTGGCTTCAGAATTGGTACTCTTCCATTTAAATATCTTGGGGTCCCTATTTCTTCTAAGAAAATTACTAAGTTTTAGGGGCAGAAACTCATTGAATGAATTGTGCAAAGGATTAGATCTCTGGGTGCAAGACATTTGTCTTATGCTGGCAGATTAATTCTGGTAAGGTCTGTTTTATCCACTTTGCATTCGTATGGGGCCTCTATTTTTCTAATCCCTTCTGGTATTATGCACAAGGTAGAATCCATTTGTAGGAACTTTCTTTGGGGTGGTAGAGATTCCTACTTGAAATCTCCTAATTTTAAATGGGATACCTATAGTACACCTAAAGAGGAAGGTGGTTTGGGCCTCAAAAATGCAAAGGTGTGGAACATGGCATTGTTGGGAAAGTACACCAGTTGGCTGGCTTAAAAAAAA
This sequence comes from Silene latifolia subsp. alba, assembly GCA_001412135.1. Classification (NCBI taxonomy): domain Eukaryota; kingdom Viridiplantae; phylum Streptophyta; class Magnoliopsida; order Caryophyllales; family Caryophyllaceae; genus Silene; species Silene latifolia. Next base: position 889 of record LHUT01006431.1, on the reverse strand, counting down.
GACCATTTGTGGGTAAAATGGATTAATCAGGTTTATATGAAAGGTTATGATTGCAAGGATTATATTTCTCCTCCTGATTGTAGCTGGTCTTGGAAGAAAATTGTTCATGTAAATGATATGTTTACGGCTGGGTATGCTGGCAATCAGTGGCAGGCTAATCCTAAAGGCTACACCGTTGCAGAGGGATATAATTGGCTTAGAGATCCTACATCTAAGGTTCCATGGAGATTATTGTGTTGGAGTAATCTTAATGTCCCAAGAACTTCTTTTATCTACTGGGCTAGTCAGCATAGGAAGTTACTCACTCTTGATAGACTTCAGAAAAGGGGCATGGTTCAGGCTAATATCTGCTTCATCTGTGGTACTGATCCTGAAAGCCATGAGCATCTTTTTAATTTGTGTGAGTATAGTAGACGGTGTATGGAGTTGATGCAGCAGAAAATTCATGTTCAATTCCCAGCTGTACATATGGTGGAATGGTTTTCTAAGAGTAGAAACAAAAGTAGACTGCAAAGAGTGGTGACTGGTGCCTGCTTTGTAGGTCTAATTTATGGAATTTGGCAAGTTAGAAATTGTGCTCGCTTATCAGATCAGGTGACAGCTCCTATGGTGCTAGTGAATCAGGTATGGAAGGAGACTAAAGAACGATTGATACACAGGAACAGACGGATGCTTAGCAACTTTGATCAGCAATGGATAGACTCTATTATGTAATGTTCAGTGTTTAATAGCTGCTTATTCTTTCTATACGCTGAACATTATATTTTTTGATTTATATATATATATATATATACTTACCCTTTACCAAAAAAAGGGAAAAGACATGATAAGAGGAATGAAGTAGGGAGGAACCAGTATGAGTTATGGCAAGACCGAATCCATCGCCGAT
>LHUT01006428.1:198-11753 GCA_001412135.1 Silene latifolia subsp. alba | reverse complement strand
ATAGTTTAATACCTATTTTATTTTAATGAAAAATTATAGTTATGAATTTAATTAAAAGATTAGAGTTTAATTATAAGAATATATTTATTGAAAAGATATTTTAATGTAATGAAAGAAAATTTTACTTATTACCTTATTAGCTATATGCCTTTGGAGGGATTAATACATATTTTTCATTGCTTATAGGACGACTGTCCTATATATTACTTAACGCCTCGCTCACGCCGGTGCTTAATTAAAAAGGCACGATTTCACAAAATAAAACACCAAAATTTAAAGGGTAGAAAACGATAACCATGAACTAAAATTAGTACTCCGTAGCTGATTAGGAATACCAACTGAAATAGGAATACCAACTAAAATTGGGTAATTTCGATGTTATTTGGAAACTCAATTCCAATTAGAATCCTGAAATCAGTGACTTTCCTAAACCCAAAATACTTCCTGCTGTATATATACTTGAGATTGAGATTGAGATTGAGATTGAAATTTAGGGAGTGTCTAAAGACGATGTCGAAACGTACTCGTGGAATTGTAGCCCATCGAATACCAATAGATTTGGTGGTTGATATACTGGTTTGCTTACCGGCTAGATCTGTCTTACAGTTCAAGTGCGTATGCAAAGAGTGGTACAATCTTATCAACAGTCCCACCTTCATTAAACTCCATCTTAACAAGTCTCTCGAACCCAACTCGCCACAACACAATTGTATGCTATACTGGACTACTAGTATCCTTTGTGTCGTCGATAATCTTTATGATCATCCTATCAAAGTGACCGAATTGAATTGGCCTATTACCATTGAAGACGACGACTGTATTCGTCAAGTAGGTTCTTGCAATGGCTTGATTTGCTTTGATGTTTCCACCCTGCCCTATTATAAGATTAGGAGTTTCCTTATATGCAACCTTACAACGCGTCCTTTCAAATCAATCTTTCCTCCCTCGGAGAAAATATGGAGCCAACGGGGGGCCGATAGTGTATTATATAGTTTTGGTTATGATAGTGAACACGACGACTATAAGATCGTAGTGACTAGATGTTTGTGGACGGAAGATAACAGAGACAGCCGTATATTTATATACAGCTTGAAGACTAACTTATGGACCTCTTGTTATTCCCCCCTTACTCGAATTTCAACCGAGGGACGTTTTTCAAACATACGCCAAGCAATATTCGGACACAATATGCTACACTATCTTGTTTCAACGACAAAAGACTTCACCGAAGACTATAGAATTGCTCGTTTTGATGTCGCTGATGAGAAATGGACAGACGATCTAAGTTTACCAAATCAAGTAGCGAAGAGTCTTGTACGGCTTGGAAACTTAGATGGACGTTTATACGTACATGCTCTTAACAATGATGACTTTTCACCAATAATTTGGGTGATGGAAGAAGATGGTTCATGGAAGACGATGTTTCAACTTCGTAAAGATTGTCACTTGCATCATCTAATTGCTTGCTCGAAGGATGGACGACAACGTTTATTACTTCAAGATTATTATGGTCAACATGGGGATGTTCTCAGATGGTATGATCAACAAAATAACAAAAGGATACCCTTAAACCTAAAGCCACCGCCTAAAGATAGATCTGCAGTTATGCTCTGTACTCCAAGCCTAATTCCGATTCCAGGATGCTCCTTAACAAAGTTGCAGGAAATGAAGAATTAAGGAGCTCATGAGTGTTGTCGTTTACTTGTTTACTTTGTACTCTTTCCGTCTCAGTTAACTTTTTACCTTTTATATTCATTGTGAGAGGCATTTTAGTAAAACTTGAACAAGCAAGTGACTGAGACGCAAGGAGTATACTCCCTCCGTCCTGGTTAATTGTTGTCCTTTGATTTTGACACAAAGATCAAGGAAGGAGGAAGGGCCAATGATTAAAAGACAAGTGGAACAAATTGATTGTGAATGATCAAATTGCTTATCAAGTTCATTCTTAAAATAGAAAGAACAACAATTGACCGAGACACCCAAAAAGGGAAAAGGACAACAAATGACCGGGATAAAGGGAGTATTTTTAGCTATAAATGCGACAAATTTCGACTCAATATTAGTCTACGATCAATAACACAATGACCCGTCCCGAGCAGTCGGCGGATTTTGGTGTCGCACAGGATATCAAAAGACTACTTGACTGTATTAGAAATCTCGTTCAATTACTTGATATACTATAATGAAACTGTTTGCTTCAAAAATTCCAAGGTTTTGAGAGCTGTTGGACTTCCAACCTTTTCAATTTCTAAAAAAATAAAATCAAATGCTAAAACCTCGTACGATCCTAGGCCCACTCAGTCGTTGATAATGTCGATAACTCCATCTGCGTTGGGCCATCTTTCAGTCCGATCCAAATGTTTCCGAGGCGTATCATAACAATAAGGGAATCCTTTCCGAAATTCTAGTAGAGGCTGCCCCTAACTTAGAACTGGCAAGTCTGACCTGACCCGATTTAACCTATAAGAGTTTTGCAACCTGTAACCGATCCGACCAAACCCGATGACAACCCGATAATCAATGAATCGAACCCGACCAAGACTCCACCCGATATTGAGTATTGACCCATTAAATTGATGACTCGACAATTATTAAGCTTAATATTGATCAAAATAATAGTGATTTATACGTTTGACTTAATAATGATTAATGAAGATACTAAACCAAATAATGGTTAAAAACTAAATTTAATTGTCAAAAAGTGACATAATATGATGAAGTAACCGGGCTCGATAATGACCCGATCCAAACCTGATACATTGCTTGAACCGAAATAACCTGACCCAATAACGGCCCGAACACGACCCGAAAGGATAGGCTGACCCGAACTCGACCCGGCTGATCCGATTGCCACCTCGGCCTAACCCATCGTACACTAGATTACATGGTTTTTACAGCATTATATTTGGAAAGTGTTATATAAATATCACATTAGATTAATAGCATGGTATTTGGAAACGCAATCGAAATTAGAATCCTAGCAACAATCACCTTCCTAAACTCAATATACCATACTTTCTGTGGTATACTTATATGCTTTGAGATTAAGGGTGTCATTAAGAATTAGTATAAACATAATTTCCTTAGTATTGGTTCGGAATGGTAGACCGTCGAGTACCATTAGATGTGATCCTAGAGATACTGGTTTGGTTACCGGCTAAATCCGCCCTACGGTTCAAGTGCGTATGCAAAGAGTGGTACGATCTTATAAACACCCCCTTCTTCGCTAAACTTCAACTTAACAAATCCCTCAAACCCNCCCGGCCCGAGTACAGGTCTAACTACAGCTTGTCTTTAATTAAGAATCTCAAAATTTAATAACCCTATACAGTTTACAGTTGTAATGGCAGCCCGTGGAATACCATTAGACCTGATTTTCGAAATTTAATAACAAATTCTAAATTTTTGAATGCGGTTGGACTTCCAACCTTTTCAATTGCTTAAAAAATAAAATTAAATGCAAAAACATCGAATGACCCTAGGCCCACCCAGTCGTTGATGATGTCGATAACTCCATCTGCGTTGGGCCATCTTTCAGTCCGATCCAAATGTTTCCAAGGCGTATCATAACAATAAGGGAATCCTTCACTCTGTGATCGCCTTTGGGAGAACCCTAAGTTAGAACTGGCAAGTCTGACCTGACCCGATTTAACCTATAAGAGTTTTGCAACCTGAAACCGATCCGACCAAACCCGATGACAACCCGATAATCAATGAATCGAAGACCTAGACTCGACCCGATATTGACCCCATTAAATTGATGACTCGACAGTTATTAAGCTTAATATTGATAGTTTGACTTAATAATGATTAATGAAGTTACTAAACCAAATAATGGTTAAAAACTAAATTTAATTATCAAAAAGTGACATAATACGATGAAGTAACCGGGCCCGATAATGACCCGATCTAAACCTGATACATCACTTGACCCGAAATAACCTGACCCGACACGACCGGAAAGGGTAGGCTGACCCGAACTCGACCCGGCTGATTCGATTGCCACCTTGGCCTAATTCATCGTACACTAGATTACAGGGTTTTTACAGCATTATATTTGGAAAGTGTTATATACAGCAAGATATTTGGAAACGCAATCGAAATTAGAATCCTAGAAACAATCATCTTCCTAAACTCAATATACTATATACTTTCTGTGGTATACATATATATGCTTTGAGATTTAGGGTGTCATTAATTAAGAATTAGTATAAACACAATTTCCTCACTATTGGTTCGGAATGGTAGTCCGTCGAGTACCATTAGATGTGATCCTAGAGATACTGGTTTGGTACCGGCTAAATCCGCCCTACGGTTCAGGTGGGTATGCAAAGAGTGGTACGATCTTATAAACACCCCCTTCTTCGCTAAACTTCAACTTAACAAATCTCTCAAACCCGAATCACGACACAATCGTATCCTTATATGTGATGATGCACTTGGTATAATTAGTATTGTTGATGATCTATATGATCCCTTGAAATGGATCAAATTGAATTGGCCTAAGGATACCACAAGACACGCCGATATCATACGTGTCGTAGGCTCTTGCAATGGCTTGGTTTGTTTCAACGTTCGTTGTTGGAATAATGCTAACCCTACAATTAGGTGCTTCCTTATATGCAACCCTACAACGCGCAATTTCAAATCAATCCTTCCTTGTTCAGAGACAAAATGGATTCATGGTTACTTATCATATGGCTTTGGTTACGATATTGAACACGATGACTATAAGATCGTAGTAACTAGTGATGTTTGGATGGAGAATAATAGTAGACATGTGTGTATATACAGCTCGAAGACAGGTTTATGGAGCTGGACCGACCTTCCTACCAGCGTTTCAACCGGAAGATGTAATTGGATAATCAAAAGCGAAGTAATATATGTAAACAATATGCTACACTATCTTGTTTCCCTTAGGGCCAAATATTATAAAATATCTCGTTTTGATATCGTTTCTGAGAAATGGAGAGACGACCTAAGTTTACCGGTTCAAGTGAATAATGTCGTACAACTTGGAAAGTTGGATGGATGGTTATACATACATGTTGGTAACAAACTTGGTCGTATTTCAGGTGACATTTGGAAGATGGAAGAAGATGGTTCATGGAAGAAGATGTTTCATCTTTCTGAAGATTTATGCGGGCGATTTCCAATAATTGCTCGTTCCGGGTGCCATAGTTTACTGCTTCAAGACGATCACAGTGACAGAACTGAACTGTTTTGGTATGATGAACGAGATAAGAAAAGGATACCATTCAAACCAGAGCCATTGCAGAGGTATTGCCGATCATTCATTCTTTGTATTGCAAGTCTCGTCACAATTCCAGGGTCCCCCTAACAAAATTGCAACAAGTCGACGTTGGAGTTTAATGTTGTCTTTACCTTGCAAAGGTTTTTATCGGAGAATAAATGTTATGTTTTCTCACTAAACTCATGATCTTTCTATATTTTTTTGAGGTAGCTTGATAATTCGAAATTCGTTTATTGTTAAAAAGAAATTTATAGCCCGCAAGGGTAGAGTGTAGTGGTTAAAACTTGGGTGAGATTCCCAGGAGACCCAGGTTCAAGCCTCCCCAAGAGCAAAATCTTGTGGAGCATTCTTGGCCTGAGTCCATACCTAAATAGACTTCGAGCCTGTCAACCTCGGGTGACTTACCTGGCATACGTGGTTTGCAGGCTATCACGTATACCCGAGGGTTTACCCAGTACGCACTGAATATCTTATGTTTCGCGGTAAATTATTACTCGATTATTCTTTATAACCAATTCGTTAGAAAAATGAGAACAGAGAAGACTGTTCAACGTAAGCTGACGCCGTGAGTTGTGCTGCTATTACTATCAGTAATGTAAGCTGACGCCGTGAGAATGCTAAGTAATCGTACACGGGTAACTGAGTCTCATCTCCGCATCATTTGACGTAGTTCACTGAATTCAGTCATTGATGCTTCTTATCTAAAATAAAACTATATGCTCCAAGGAAATTGAAATTACTTTCCTAAATTCAATCGAAATTAGAATCCTAGCAACAATCGCGCTTAAAGATCGTAGTGACTAGTAGTGTAATCGAAATTAGAAAATCCTAGAAACGGCCTAAAGTCTCGTTCAGTTCCTCTTTTTAAGTCTGCAATTCCGAATTGAGTCACCTCTCTGAACCATTCGACGTAGTTCAGTCATTGATGCTTCTCCGATGGGAACTATTGATAATATACTACAGTAATCCGAGGTTGTTATAGCATACAAAAGTTGTAACTTGTAATGTTACCATAACTTATTAATAGGAATAATTATAATAGGTCGAACAGAGTAAATTTAATTAGTGGAAAATGAAAAAGAGACTAATCTTGCTATATGCGATCAAGTCATTAAGGTCGGATGTATACAATCTTACTCCAAGAGACTATTTTTAATTCCGATATAAATAGAGCCAACACGTCACGTCTAATCGTATGAAAAACAAATTAAATTGATGATAAAAATAGCAGCATAACTAATGGCACCAGCTTAATGTAAACCTACTCTTTAATTTCTTGCAGCTTTGTTATGGAACAACCAGGAATTTTTACGAGGCTTGCAGTATAAGGCGTGATTGATGTATGCCTTGGCAACGGCCCTACGTCTAATGGTATCGGTCTGTTTCCTCGTTGATCACACCATTCGAGAAGATCATTTTCACAAAAATAATATTGAAACAGTAAACGATTGCGCCTGTCCTTGGAACGAGTAATAAAATGCTTCCAGTTCAAAGTTATAGAAAGATGAAACATTTTCTTCCATGAACCATCATCTTCTTCCAAAATCCAAATTTCAGTTTTACAATCACCGGTGCGTAAATATAAACATCCATCAAACGCTCCTAATTTTGGAGAATACTTCTTCAATTGAATCGGAATACATAAGTCGTCTCTCCATTTCTCTGAGACGACATCAAAACGAGCAATTTTATAATCCCGCTCAGATGAAACAAGATAGTATAGCATCTTGTCGTTGAATATCACTAGATCTCGGTTTTCCCAAATTTTCCCGGATGGAACTCGAGTAGTTGGAGTAGGATAGCTCCATAAATCAGCCTTGACACGGTATATGCGCACATCTCTGTCATCATACTCCGTCCAAACGTTACTAGTCACTACAATCTTATAATCATCATGTTCACTATCGTAACCAAAACCACATGATAAGCTTCGGTCAATCCATTTCTTGTCCGAGGAAGGAAGGATTGATTTGAAAGTACGTGTTGTAGGGTTGCATATAAGGAAGCACCTAATGCCTGACCCATAAATATCGGTAAATCTGAAGCAAACCAAGCCATTACAGGAGCCTACAACTTGGAAATAGGCTTTATCGATATTATTAGGCAAACTCAATTTGGTCCATCTAGAGGGGCGATAAAGATCATCAATGATACGAAGAGTAGGAATAGAGAGATTAGTACCGATAAGGGCCTGATTGTGTCCTGAGTCGGGTTGGTGGGATTTGTTAAGATGCAGCTTAGCGAAATAAGGGCTGTTGATAAGATTACACCATTCTCTGCATACGGATTTGAAGCGTAGGGCGGACTTAGCTGGTAACCAAACTAGTATATCAAGGATCACGTCTAATGGCATTCCGTGGGTCGTCTTTAGACGCGCCATATCTCAAAATCTTGTGACAGAAAACAACCATGGATCTGAAAGATTATATATATAGCTGGAATTATGTTGAGATTAGGAAAGTGATTCTAATTTTATATAATTTTAATTGCCGATTATGTTTCCAAAAGTGCACCACATACACATAGGGATGGCAATTATGGCCTAAACCGAACCGATCCAAAGGAAAACATCCTATCCAAACCCAACTCTTAAAGAAAGACGAAGAATATTTAAAAATCCATATCCAAATCCACAATTGAAAAACCCGAACCAAATCCAAACCNNTTTTGGAAATTTAGGCTTTATTGTACTTGAAATTTCAATTTTGTCTTATAAAATGAATTTTTTATGTACTCAAATCAAGTTTTGGATCGGGTTTTAGATTATATGGTGGATCGGGTATGGATTTGGAGCGGGTATGGATTCGGAAAAGTATAATGGGTTGGGTATGCTTTTTAAAATTTTGGATATGAATCGGTGATCCACTATCTTGCAAAATCTGATCCAACCCGATCCATTGCCATCCTAATACACATAGTTTTGAATATCAGTTGGAATGAATTCGCATACATAATGAGTCGACATTGGCTACAATAACAAAGCAATTGAGAGCCAATTCCGAGATCATTAGGTCCAAAAACAATATCTAATTTTATAACCACAAATTACTTTTGAAGAAAAGAAAACATGTATTCGTAGATAAAAATATTTTCCTCGTTTTGTCTCAATATATTGTTAAACTTTGACTAAAATTATTTCTTTAATGAATATAAAAGGTAACAAATAAGTGAGACGGTAAGAGTACAAGGTAAATAAACGAGTAAAGGACGGGAGTAAGCTCCTTGCTCTTTCTTCCCCTGCAACTCTGTTAAGGAGCATCCCGGAATCCTAATTAGGCTTGACACACAATGTATGATTTCAGATCTATCTTTAGGAAATGGCTCGAGTTTCAAGGGTATCCTTGTGTTATCTCGTTGATCATACCATTTGAGAACATTCCTATTACGAAGCAATAAACGATGGCATGAACTTGCAATAAGATGATGCCATATTAGATCTCGGGGAAGATAAAACATCTTCTTCCATGAACCATCTTCTTCGATCATCCATACGTCTCTTGAGCTAAGATCAATACTAAGAGCATGTAGGTATAACCGTCCATCCAACTTTCCAATTCCTAAAAAATTCTTCACTTTCTCGGGTAAACTTAGGTCGTCTCTCCATTTCTCTGAAACGACATCAAAACGAGCAATTTTGTAATCATTGATAGGGCCTTCGATCACAGGTGAAAGAAGATAGTGTAGCATATTGTTTTCGAATATTACACCGCGTATGGTTGTCAAACATATCCCGGTTGAAACGCGAGTAAGGGGCGTAGGATAGCTCCATAAATCAGCCTTCAGGCTGTATATAAACACGTGCCTGTCTCCGTCATCATCCCTCCAATCAGTTATAGTCCCTACAATCTTGTAGTCGTTGTGTTCACTATCGTAACCAAAACCATAAGATAATTTTAAGTCCTTCCATATCGTCTCCAAGGGAAAAAGGATTGATTTGAAAGTACGCGTTAAAGGGTTGCATATAAGGAAACACGTATCAATCTTCCGAATAACTTTAAAGCAAACCAAGCCATTGCAAGAGCCTACATGATATTTACGGTCACGGTCTCTTATGGTATCCTTAGGCCAATTCAATTTTGTGACTTTAACAGGATGATGATAAAGATCATCAATGATATAAAGGGTAGTATTAGTCCAGTAAAGGATACAATTGTGTTGCGAGTTGAGTTCGAGGGATTTGTTAAGATGGAGTTCAGGGAAAAGGGAGCCATTGATAAGATTGTACCATTCTTTGCAAACGCACTGGAAGCGTAGGACCAATTTAGCCGGTAGTCTAGTCAGTATTTCGAGGATCAGATCTAAGGGTATTCGACGGGTTACCATTCTCTCTTCAAAGAGTCGGGAATTCCCAATCATCTTTGCGCTTTTGATTAAATTACCTCTCGGGCTCTCACAAAGGAAAAAATATTTACGATTATGACAGTTAAATAACTATATATATTTTCCTATTTATAAAGCAGGAGCTATACTGAGATTAGGAGAGGTGATTCCGGTAAGAATTCTAATTGCATCGAGGATTTGAGATTTGAAGATTTGTACAATTTTCAAAATTGGAAATTTTTGGGTACACCGGGTGTACCACGTCATCGTACACCCTACCCAATAAGAATATTAGAATTGACTAAATTTTCCATAAATAATTAAACATAAACTTAATAAAATAAAAACTTAGGCATCTCATCGGTTAGGGTGTACGATGTTTTTGTACACCCGGTGGACCTTAGAATTTTTTTGTTTAAAATAACGAAGCTTTATAAAATCAAACAAAAACTTGGCATTAGGAAACTCAAGTCCCGAAATCCTGAAAATTAGTTCAGACAGCGAAGGCCGTTTCGAGTTCAGATATAAAACCAATACTACAGTAGGACTAGATGAAAAACATTAAAGTGGTTACTCTTTAAATTCCTAACAATTTAGTTAAGGAGCACCCGGGAATGTTAACGAGGCTTGGAATATAAATCATGACTGATTCATACATTGGCAATTGCTTTACCTTGAAGGGTATCCTTCTGTTATCTCGTTCATCATACCATTTCAGATCCCCGTGACCATTATAATCTTCAAGCAGTAAACGGTTATGCCCGTCCATTGAACGAGCAACAAGACGATGCCTTAAAAGATCTCTAGGAAGACAAAACATCTTCTTCCATGAACCGTCTTCTTCCAGCATCCAAATGTCGTGAGTCGAGAAAGAACTAGCACGTAGGTATAGCTGTCCATCCAATTCTCCCAATTCTACCAAATTCTCTATTAGTTGACTCGGTAAACTAAGATCGTCTGCCCATTTCTCTAAAACAACATCAAAACGAGCAATTTTGTAATCTTTCGACACTCCAAACCTTCCATCATTTGTTGAAACAAGATAATGTAACATCTTGTCACTGAATATTATATTGTTTCGGTTTTCCCATATTCTCCCGGATGAAGTTCTCGTAGGAGTAGGAGTAGGATAGCTCCATAAATCAGCCATCAAGCTGAATATACGCACATCTCTGTCAATCTCCGTCCAAACACTACTAGTCACTACGATCTTGTAGTCGTCTTGTTCATTATCATAACCAAAACCATATGATAAGCTATGATTCATCCATGTCTTCTCCAAGGGGGGAAGGATTGATTTGAAAGTACGCGTTGTAAGGTTGCAAATAAGAAAGCAGAAAACCGGTTGGTTATGGTCACGCCTGGCCTTACCGCCATGCAAACAAACTTTGAAGCAAACTAAGCCATTGCAAGAGCCTACAACATCCGTATTGCGGTAATATAGCATCATATCACTTGGCCAATACAATTTGGTAGACTCAAGGGGGTGATTAATGTCGTAAACAATACGAAGGGAACTAGTACAGAAAAGGGCACGATTGTGTCGTGAGTTGGGTTCGAGGGATTTATTAAGATGAAGGTTAGTGAAGAGGGGACTGTCGATAAGATTGTACCACTCTTTGCATATACATTTGAAACGTAAGACGGATTTAGCCGGTAACAAACTCAGTATCTCTAGAATCAGATCTAATAGTACTCGACGGTCTAACATTGCTATTCAATAGTAAGAAAATTATGATTATGATTCTTAATTAATTACACCCTAAATCTCAAAGTATATATAAATAATATACAAGAAGTATCTTGAATTTAGGAAAGTGATTGTTGCTAGGATTCTAATTTCAATTAGGTTTCCAAATATTATGCTGTAATCTAATCTAATGTGTTTTTCGTAAAAGGGTTTTTCTAATTACCTTAACGGGTTTTTCTAACGTGTGCCCTAAGGAGTAAGGGCACCCATTAATAACCCATATATGGTAAG
>LHUT01006423.1:0-11757 GCA_001412135.1 Silene latifolia subsp. alba | reverse complement strand
GCAGTTCAAAGGTAACCTTTTTGTTACAATATTGTACTTTTCTTTAGAAATTACTTTTGTAAAGTCACATATTTGGTGCAAAATTGTCTGCTCAGCTGTAATTATTTATTAATTTCAGATGTATACAATGCAAGTTGTTTAAAGTGTCATGTTCTTACTAAAATGTGTGCATGCATGCAGATGCAGTATAGATAATATTGGATTTGGAAGTTTGTGCCTAAGAGTCACTGTAGTCGCTTGAATGTTAGTTTCTGTGTAATTTGTATAGTTATGCCAGTGAGGATGATACGGGTCATGTTATATTGAAATATCTATTGCATGTTAAGAAAATATGTATGTATTCCTTTTTGGTAATTTAATTACAACTTGTGCTCCTATTGAAATTTTGCATGTCAAGATTTTTAGTTAGTATAATATAGGTCTTTTAAAAGGCATATCTATTATATTATGCAGTTCCTGTTTCGCGGTAATACAACTTCACATGCTAACAAGGGTAGTGCAAAGTCTGGAACTAATTAGACAACACAAATAATGGTCCCTTTCCAGGCTTTGTTGCTGCAGATAACTAACTATCTACACTTCCCTGCCCCGAAATATGATTTCGTAGATATTCAGTGAAACAACGCCGTTGTGTTAGTTTATACAGACTCTGGGCCAGAAGCCTACACTTTTGTAGGTGGCCCTTCTGAAAGTTTAGAAAAATCCTGTCAAAGGGCTGCCCAACTTGCTGTTACTGAAATTATGGAAATGTTCAATGTCTGGGTTGAGGATATTTCTATTTCTCAAAAGCGAGAATTTGAAAGGTGTGCTGGTCTGTATAAGTTAAAGCGTCAGGAGTTGCGTAATCTTAGCAAAGGACTTGTAGGGGCTCCACTAATTGAAAAGCTATCTAGGGGTGCGCCTATTGGTAGTGAACCAGTGATTGTGGATTACACAGCTATACTAAGGTTAATTCTAAACAAATGTGACATTGAAAATTCTAATTTTCAAACTATCTTACATGGTCGGTCTAAATACACTGCTTGGATTACAATCAGCTGCACTAAAGCTATCTGTGGGTGTAAAACATTTTATAGTATTTGTTGTGATCGAGTTGAGGATGCGAAAAACAGTCTTGCCAAAAAGGTAATTGACTATCTTATACCATTGTACAACTTGAAAATCATAGATGCGAATTACAATCCAAGGCTTACTGCATATGCGGCCATTTTGTGCTCTCTTGAAATGGAGAGTTACCTAGCTTCAAAAGAACGCTTTCTGGGTCTGCAAATCGAAACCAAAACTACAAGATTGCTACCACTGCATAGATCTTCCAAATCAAGAGATCAAGGACTTTTGGTCCCTACTATGATTTATGATCCTGTCCCACCGAAAAAAGGCCTTTTTATACATCATCAATGCTAATGTCTGTTAAAAGGAAAATGGAAATTGGTCAGAGGAAAAAAATTCAAGATGCCCGATGAGCTACCTACAGTTTACAAATGTGCCAGACGTAATAAACCTACTTAAGCATTCTGCTCAGGCTTATCTTCTAGATTAATGTATTTATTTTAAAAACAAATTGAAGACTGTAGGGATAAGTAAGCTGCACAAGTGTTCAGTTGTTTGGCCTGTGTATTAATGGTTGTTCTAGACTTATGTATTTATGGTTGTTGTTTTTCGGTGTGGCACATTCCATGTAAGTTCTTATGTAGAAATATGCTGCTACTAAAGTTATGTAAAAGAGCAGTGCTTATTTTGGAAGCTTTGTAAAGTTTTTACTATAACTTCTATATATAATATTGAATTAACACTTGCATGGAAATGTGTTCTGAAATATGTTTCGCTGGTGTCTTCTATTGATATGTTTGCCAAAATGCAATTTTAAAATGCTACAACTTCCATAGTAGTTATTGATAACCATAATTTCATATTGCCGGTCGACTAACTTAGTCTCACTTTGGACAGCGTCACATTGTTTGACCTACAAATCACAAAGACACAAGTTAAAGTGCTATTTGCAGTTATTTCAATGGGTAAGTTTTCAGAAAATGAACTAATTTTCAAGTCATAAGACCAACATTGTTGTATTGTTTATAAAAAGAGGAAGAACTCAAAAATGACAAATGAGAAATTTGTGACTGTTATTTCTATTTCAAAATGTAGATACATTTCCGTATTATATAGAGACTACAACCATGGGGAGGCCTAAACGAATGCTCTTGGCTCCGTTACAGTCAGAGGCGTCACCATCTGTGTAAGCTGTGTTCTCCTAATAGCTAATGTTTGTTTTACTGATAGCTTAAATGTTTTGTAATTTTGTTTTTTTTTTTTTTTGGAAAAAAGTGGGATGGGTGGCATTCTTACTAGACAGCCAAAAAAACCTCGTACTAGGCATCCTGTTATGCCGATACGCAGTAAGTCGTCCTATGAACCACTTTCTTTGATGCTGCATCTTTCTTATGCTAATATTACATTCTCTGTCTTAAAATAAATTTATAAACTGTGTCACTGACTTTTAACTTCCATTAGGAGTCCCGGCAGCAACTATAGGACAACCTTTGTCTCGTGTACCTTTGCGTCTACCTTCACTTCAACAATGTCAAAAATGCTAAGCGTACAAGATTGGATACGAGTCCAAAAACTTTTGCTGTGGAGATGGTACAATACAGATACCGAATAATGAATACCCTTCCGAATTGGCTAGATTATATACTGCAAGTACAGAGGATGGAGAACATTTTCGCAAGTACGCTAGGGCATACAATAATCTGTTTGCCTTTAGTTCTATTGGTGGGGAATTTGATGCCGAAACACAAAAAGGGATATATGTTTTTAAATTGCATGGTCAGATATATCATCACGTTCCAAATTTGCTGCCCACAGACGGCAAACCCAGGTATTTGTAAGATGTTATAGAAATTCTTATGCAAGTGACACAGACGAATCCATATTCACGATTCTTCCGCTCATTGAAAGAGATAAGTGTAGATGAAAATACACAAATCTTGATAAACAAAAACCCTCGTGGGGACCCTAATGTGTATAATGCACCTTCCTCTGATGAGGTTGCTGTAATTTTGTCTGATAGCTCATCATCAAGTCTATCTGAAGGCCCTCACATTTCCGTGACTGGAAAAGAAAATGACAGCCACAGAATAATGCACTATTATGGCTACCCTTTGTTGTTTCCCTCTGGTGAATCCGGATGGAGACAAGGTTTAAAAAAGAAAAAAAAATAGCCACATTCAAACATTGGGTAATCAACCCACCTCACTTCCTGCTTCTGTAGACAGTGTTGAAGCTATATTAGAAGCAGAAGAAACTCGTGAGTAGATTAAATTTGTTGGACTATATACTTTACATAATCTATTTATTTAATATGTTTGTCTTTCATTACAATTAATTACTAATGGCATAAAAGTTACATCACTAGCGCCTGATGAGGATGAAAGGCAAATATCTTGTCGGGAATATTATTGCTATAAGTTGCAAAATAGACCCGGGAATATGTTGCTAAAAGCAGGGCGTTGCCTTCAGCAATATATAGTTGACATGTACGTCAAAGTTGAAAATACGAGACTGGACTTCTTCAGGAGAAATCAAGATACAATACATGCTGAGTTATATCAAGGAATATTAGATGCTGTAGACGCTGGAGAAAGATGTTCTGCTAATGTTGGTCGCCGTGTTATTTTGCCTCCAACATATATTGGTGGACCTCGTGACCTCAAAAGAAGATATCTCAATGCAATGTCTCTTGTCCAAGAGTATGGAAAACCAGACTTGTTTATAACAATGACATGTAATTCAAACTGGCCCGAAATAAAAGACCAGCTTGCACCCGGAGAAGAAGCACACAGTCGGCCAGATATCGTGGTTAGGGTCTTCCATGCCAAGTTATTAGCTCTCAGGAAACTGATAATGGAGAAACATATATTTGGAAAAGTTGCAGCATTCATTTATGTTGTTGAATTTCAAAAACGGGGTCTGCCACATGCTCACATTTTGATCATCCTGAAACCACCCTACAAGTTAAATTCTCCTTCAGATTTTTATAAGTTTGTGTCAGCTGAAATACCGTGTTCAGACAGCCTAAGATTACGTGCATTAGTGCTGAAGCACATGATGCATGAACCTTGTGGTAAATTTAATCCTGACTATCAGTGCATGAAGAAGAAGAACAGTATGGGACGGTGCAAATACAATTACCCGAAGAGCTTTACATGTGAGACAACAACTAATTCAGATGGTTATCCAGAATATAAAAGACGTGATGATGGACAGACAACAGTTGTTCGAAAAGCAACATTGAATAACAGATGGGTGATACCATATAGCCCCTATTTGTTATCACTTTTCGACTGTCATTTAAATATGGAAGTCTGCTCAACAATTGAAGCTGTTAAATATTTATACAAATATGTCTACAAGGGCCATGATAAGATATCTTTTAATTTTGTGAGAGGAGGCGACCCAAAACCTGTTGATGAAATTGAACAGTGTTAATCTGGTAGACGAGTTTCACCATGTGAAGCAATGTGGTGCCTTTTTGCATTTGATCTGTTTGAAACGCAGCCGCCAGTTATGGTGTTGCCAGTACATTTGCCAAATATGCAGACCTTGCAAATGAACCCAGAAGAAAATTTAGAAGCGGTTGTAGCAAATTCAAAGCGTGCTCGCACACCTCTTACAGAGTTCTTTG
This sequence comes from Silene latifolia subsp. alba, assembly GCA_001412135.1. Lineage (NCBI taxonomy): Eukaryota > Viridiplantae > Streptophyta > Magnoliopsida > Caryophyllales > Caryophyllaceae > Silene > Silene latifolia. Next base: position 7,073 of record LHUT01006423.1, on the reverse strand, counting down.
CGGAAAATTCAAAGAAAGGTGCTGAACAACTAACATATGGTAACTTCACCAAAAAATTTAGATGGGACAAAGGGGAAAAAAGGTGGTTCAAGAGAAGAACTAAACTTCTGGTTATTGGCCGAATAGTTTTTGTAGCTCCCTCAGAAGGAGAGCGATATTTTCTCCGCATATTACTTCTTCATGTCCAAGGACCTAAGTCTTTTGAAGATTTATGTACTGTTAATGGGCATACATATACAACTTTCTAAGAGGCATCTCTGAAGCGACACTTGATCGAAGAAGACAACACAGTGGACATGTGTCTAGGTGAAGCATGTTAAGTTCAGATGCCCTGTTCCTTGAGACATCTTTTTGCGGTGGTGCTCATTTTTTGCCAACCACTAAATCCGTCTGAACTATGGGAAAAGTACTATCCCCATTTATCTCAGGATTTCCAGCATAAATTCCCAAACGAATCTAATAAAGTCATACATCTAACAGCTTCATCAGTTGAAATTTCTCTTGAAGCAATGGGCAAATCTCTGAAGTCTTTCAATTTGGAGCACTTACTAGAATCTGAGAATGAGGAACTTCGGAGGACAAAGGATATTATTGATGCGCTTGATGCTCCTATTCCACAGGATTGTATTGATTGTCGCAGTATGCTAAATGCTGAGCAAAAGGCGGCATTTGATGCTATAGTTTCTCATATAAAAGAAGAGAAGCCTGGAGCATTTTTTATAGATGGCCCGGGAAGTACTGGCAAAACTTTCTTGTATAATGCATTATATGCAGAGGTCCGCCTAATGGGAAAAATTGTTTTACCAACAGCTACCTCTGGCATAGCAGCTGCTAATCTTCCTTCTGGCAGAACAACCCACTTCCGATTTAAACTCCCTCCCGATACTGATGCATCTTTAACATGTGATGTACCAAAACAAGGCAGTTTAGCAGCATTAATAAAGGCGACCAGCCTAATTATATGGGATGAGGCTTCAATGGCAAAAAAGGCTAATCTGGATGCACTTGATCTACTACTTCGAGATATGTGCAACCCTGACCTTATATTTGGTGGCAAAATCATAGTTTTTGGAGGCGATTTTCGACAGGTACTCCCAGTGATCCCTTATAAATCTCAAAGAGAAGCTGTGAAAGCGAGTATAGTAAACTCCTCATTTTGGCCAGACTTTATTAAATTCAGGTTGACTGAAAATATGCGAGCACGGGAAGACCCTATCTATTCAAGATTCTTATTGTCCCTAGGGAATGGGGAACTCAGACTGAAGAAAATCAATTTGTGCAGCTCCCACCCGAGATTGTTCGCCATTCTTCAGAAGCTGGTCCAGATCCTATAACTGAAATAACAACTGTTACATTTCCTGAAATTGATGTAACTAAATTTAATTCTGATATTTTCACAACTCGCGCTATCCTTACACTAATCAATGATGATGTTGATGCAATCAATTCTGTGCTGATAAATAAGTCCCAGGAGAGGCTGTGACATATAAAAGCTATGACACAGTACTTGACGACAAGTGCAATATCTATCCAGCTGAGTTTGTTAACAAGCTTTGTCCAGGAGGCATGAGCCCACATGAACTTGTCTTAAAGGAGAATTGTCCGGTGATACTACTGCGCAACATACTTCCATCATTTGGTTTATGTAATGGAACCAGATTACTTTGCAAACGCTTTACCCTAACCTGATCGAATGCGTCATAACAACTGGGCACCATAAAGGAGAACATGTTTTCATCCCACGTGTTAAGTTGCGGCCATCAACATCAAGTAACTATCCATTCCAGTTCCAAAGGAATCAGTTTCCACTGAAGCTTAGTTTTGTAATGACAATAAACAAATCACAAGGCCAAACTCTCAGCCAAGTGGCTGTTTACCTCCCCAAACCTTGATTCTCACATGGACAAATGTATGTGGCGCTATCCCGTGCTAGATCATCTAAACAGATTACAGTAGTGTCAAACACGACAACAAGTTCAACGCCAGATACCCATGTCAAAAATGTTGTGTCCTTCACTGTTCTTCGGCTTACAAATATTATCCCATAGCCAAACACCTAGGTAAGTTTTCATTTGAATCATCAACTAATTTGGTACAACATGTTTACCTCTTAAATTTACAAAACACACCATAGTTTTTTAATAATTCCCAGTTTCCTGAGACTACCAAATTATATAGTAACAACACTTTACCCACATTCCATATCCTGAATGATGTTTCTAAACTGCTTTATAATTTACAGTTTCTGCAAATACATACTCTTTTAAAATTTAAGATGTACACTGACTATGAAACTGAGAGTTCTTTGTCTATATTGATAGGAATTGTTGTGCCACTTTGAAACATGTTTGAAAAGCGTGTATTATGTTTTACAATGCTAATCAATTAATATGGACTAAGTCAGTATTCTGCTCATCTAACTTTTTTTTTTTGCTTAATGGTAATCATAGGCAAACATTTCCCAGCATCACACCCTGGTCACTTATTCCAGACATCAGGGCACCTTTTGTACATGTGACATTATTCCTTGCGAACAAATATTATTCCATTGTCAAGTTCATACCTGCAGAAATTGTAACCATGCCCTTTAAATATGCTACTAATATATGCCATATATTCTTGTTTTGCAGTTGATTAATTTACAGGAATTGCAGACGTATTCACCGTCATTGGAAGTAATAAGGAAACACGATATCACATACTGCACACAACGGGGCTTCCATCATCAATTACTGCTTTCATCACTACTAACTACCACTGGTTTTAATGTTTCCTGGTCAGAACAGTTGCACTCAAGAAAATAGGACATCAGGAATAAGGAAAAAATGTCTTAATCAGTAACACAACACAATATGGAAGGTAAAAAACCTTTCATAGGAACGTTGAGAAGAGGTAAATAATGAGACTAAACTACCTACCCCAACAACAACGTTCTTAGCGTCAATATCAGAATACTTTTGTCATCTAGGGTGAATCTATGTGAAAATGGAATGGTTAAATGTTAGTTATTTACTAAGTAGCGTTTGACAATTATTATCAGAAATTTAGCAATGAATACTGAAGTATTTTTGATAAACTAGATGGAATAATTACACCACTACAAGCAATAGGAAATATACAAAACAACCAATAACTATGCTCTACATTACATTCATACTAAAACAGCCCCATAGTCACTGATGCTCTTCCAGGTAGTTTTGGTAGATTAATCAATCTATTAACTCATGCATCTATGTCACAAATTTCAAATTTTCATCAAATAGCTACATCTAAACACGAAAACCACATTAATGACATACGTATCACCATTTCTAATTTATACAGATGGCTCGAATGCAACACCACCATAAGATTGACAGTTTCCGAACAGACTGTTTACAACCGGATATACATCAAAAGCCATATGTTTCATCAAAAAGTTACGGACTTCGTATGTGACATATCCATGACTTATGTTCATAATTCCAATTCTTATTTTCAGACTTCCAGCAATGCCTTTGTAAGTTAAATCCCTCACAATTACCACAATTTGAACAACAACTTTCAAATTCAAGGTAATAATTATGTAAATACATTTCAGATGTTAAAACAATTTCCACATTCAACCGTTTGCGCCTCGTTCTTACTGTCACGCACATTTGTACTGAAGCCACAATTAAATGAAAAGTAAGCCAAAAGTATTACTAATTAGTAGTGAGGCTAAAGAATGTCAGAGTTCTCATGATTAACATAACCCTATAAACAGTAACATCCATACTGATTAAAACAATCCACCTACTTTATCTTTCATTTCATGCATGTGCTAATATCTTTCCGCATTATATTTTTGTCTACCGGAGCAAAAATAAACTCTATGATCACTATAAAAAGAGGCCCATACATACCCACTTAGATCAGCTATAAAAGCAAACACAATTAAACCACATAGTAAGATCACAACTCCAAGTTAACACACCATCTCAAAAGGTATGGCCTATAATCTCTAACTTTTATCACTAATTTCTGCTCTTGTCAGTCATTACATTATTTCTGTCAAGCTTTCTGAAACTAAGTTTATATAGCATTTCTCATATATGAAAATGTTATTGACGATTGTACATACCATGGTTCAGAAAGTATAGTTGCATGCCGTGTTCAATGTCTGTTCTGTTGTCAAAACTTTGCCTCAATTTGCTATATATGTCATGTTATATCTGTACTTATTTCCCTCTGCATCTACAATACAACGAGAATGTGCATGCTGTTAAATGTTTTCACAGAGCTGACAGATGTATTTTGCCTCGTATATGTTGCTGCTCAGTGCATACTTCAATCTCCACTGAATTAGACCCCAAGATATATTTCAAGAGCCTGCATGCATGTGATTAAATGTTATCATAACACACTATGCATAGTAGCACACAATAGAACATCAGTATGCCACCTTATATACATCACCTTTGCATGTAACCATAATAATAGTCGACACCATATTTGAAACCACAGTTAATAGCAACTCTTTTAATGGCTTTACAAACAGACTTCATCCTCTTGCATTCAACCATCTTTATAGTCTACATGCATGTGCTTCAATGTTGCCATAATACACTATGTTTAGTTGCATGCATGCGAATATCAGTATATCAACTTGTATGCATCATCTCTTCAGTCGACCATAATATTAGTCAATGATTTGCGCAAAACTATGGTTAACAGCACCTCATTTAATATTGCTACTTTAAGGCGTCTTCCTCTTGTATTCATGTAGATTTTGCTACTGTAACCTGCATATAAGCCCCTGGTATCACAAGATTCAAAATTCGTAGCATTACACATTGGTACAATACTGCACCATATGTCTACACTAAAGAATTTTGAGAAAACTGTTTTTGCATGCTTAATATTTTTACAACTAACTCTGTCAGATTTGTGGTAGTACCTGTTAAGATTATCAACAAAATTGAACAATTAACCCAGTTATACTACTATCAGAACTTGCAGAATGGAAAATACTCGCCTGTATTTAAATGACCTAACCACAACAACTAAGAATTATACTGTCACAATTAAAGTTGTTGAGAAGACAAGGCCTAAATATTGGCCAAGAAACAGGGTGCTCTACCAAAATCTACTGCTTGAAGACGACAAGGTATTAAGAAGATCCTCATGTTAATTTATTAGTATCATCAAACAGTACTAGAGATTCCAAAGACAGTTTTACAGATGAATGCCAATAAATATTTGCAGGGTAATAAGATGCGTGGAATACTCTTTCGTGAACAAATAGGGCTCTATAAAGACGCCTTAGTATACAGAGGCTGCTATGAAATTTCAAATGCGCCAATAAAAACCTGTCACAAGGAACGGCCAGCAGCTCCTGCTGATCGCAACCACCTAATGGTTTTTAACCGTCTCATAGTCATTCATTCCTTGGATATTGGACCAGAACCAATTCATCCAAAATATCAGGACATATGTGAGATACCAAAAGCAGCGCGTAGAAGTGATAGATACGGTAACGCAAAAAACTAAGCATTTATTACAGTACTAAGATATCCATGCAAATCTTTAGCATACAATATTCAATGACCAACTATGTCTGTAGATGTGGTGGGAATTGTGCTTTTTGTAGAAGAACGCCCCCGCGACATCAGCAGACAACATGGCAAAACATACGCTGTCCGTGAACTTGCCATTTTAGACAACAGGTAATTCTTACAGAATTCATATTTGACAACCTACCAATACCCTTTTTTGGAATTCATTACTAACCTACCGATTTCATGTTTTGAAATGAGCAGCACTGAACGGCCACTTCTTATCACTGCTTGGAATAATTTAGCTTCTGCAGAATGCGAATTACTGATTCCAAAAGCAACAAAGCTACAAATGGTAGGCTTCACAGCGTTGAAGCCTTCCGACTACAAAGGTCGTGTTAGACTACATACTTTAATACATAAATAATACTACACCCATTATACAAATTAATGACTCATTTTTTATTATAGGTTTCTCTATGGTTACCACAGTGTCAACCACATTTATTCACTCACCCACTGGTGAGAAAGCGCAAATTCTTGCAAACTGGCAAGGCTTGCAGAATAGATTTCCTGTTTCTATTTGACTACCATCCATAGACATATTACCAAAACACACGCAAATGCAGGCGCAATCTAAACCGACCTAAGCTCGCAGAAATGCAAGAACGAATTACAAATGCACGCCGATCATTCCCAAACAAACACACGACAACAATAGCATCGCTGCTTGAAAAGAGGGTATTCAATTCACCAATATGTTAAGTTTTAACATAAAGGAACCCTACGCCTATTCTAAACCATTTACTATGTTTATCTCATGCAGGCATATAACTCAATTCAACCAGAGAAATACATCTTGAAAATCAGGATACCAGAAACAAACTTAGACTAGATCAACGCATATTTAGGATGCTCCGAATGTGAAAGAGAGACAGATACAAAAGAAGGAGATATCTTCTACAACACAGCCTGTTTGACAGACAATGTTATGTCTTTGCCAAGGTAATCAAATGCATTCTGCCAACCTTAAATATGCATTGAGACCAACACTCTTACATCATTTTTAAAATCTCACTCATTTTAAAACCCAAAAATACAGGGTGACTTCCACTTTTGAAGTTACTGATGGCACAGGGAACTTGCCAATCACATCATTCACAATAAATGCAGAAAAGATTCTACAGATGGAAGCCAACAACATTCTAACAATAAAACAGATGGTAACTGTAATACTACGGTTTTATGAGTCTCTGGGTACTCTATCGAGTGGGCCTTACTCTGTTGAGTAAGGGTGTTTTACAGTTTAAAACAGTTTCTGACCTGTAGGGTACTCGATCGAGTAGCCTTGGTACTCGATCGAGTAGGCGGCACTCGATCGAGTACGTCTGTTACTCGATCGAGTAGCCCGGTTTACGGGTAATGTTTTGTCGGGTTTTGTTAATAATGCGAATTAGTATTTAAACCTTTCCGTCACTTTCATAATACACTTTTTACAAACTTAATTACTTTGAAAAGAGATTGCAACCTACGTACTTCGCATCCTTCGCATTATTT
>LHUT01006422.1:0-11727 GCA_001412135.1 Silene latifolia subsp. alba | reverse complement strand
CCCAGCCACGGAATGGAGTACCCAAAAGGCAAGAAACTATTTTATTTCGCACCTTCCCTTTACTCGACAGAGTAAGGCCTACTCGATAGAGTACCCAGAGACTTATAAATACGGCGTATTACAACATGATCAGAGTGGGAGGTATTATTTTGGGAATGAGTAGGTGTAAAAAATTGGTGTTGTAATTCTTGAAGTGGATGCCAGGAAGAAGCTGCTGGATTGACACAATCTGATGTATCACAATGTTCAGGAGAAAAATTTGGAACTTTGTCTTTAAAAGGAAATATATGTTCCCTGAACACCACATCTCTACTGACAAATACTTTATGACTTGTCAAATCATAAAGTTTGTAGCCTTTTTCACCATAGGGATAGCCAATAAAGGCACATTTTCTAGCTTTAACCCCAAACTTGTCTCTGTGTGTAACGGGCATGGAAGCATAACACAAAGATCCATAAACTCTGAGTTCAGTATAAGAAGGTTTTTCTTTGAATAGGATTTCAAATGGTGTTTTCCAATTCAGAATGGGTGTAGGCATTTTATTGATAAGGTAAGTTGCTGTTAAAAGAGAATCTCCGCAGAACTTGATGGGCATACCAACATGGATCTTTAAGGCTCTTGCTGTCTCAAGCAAGTGTCTATGCTTGCGCTCAACCTTACCATTTTGTTGTGGCCTGCCTACAACACTTTTCTGATGGACAATTCCTCGAGCAACAAACAGTCCACCACAAGTATCTTGGAAAATTCTGATCCATGATCAGTCCTTATGACCTTAACACAAGTACTAAATTGGGTTTGAACATAGTTAAGAAAACCAGATATTAAACCAAAAGTTTGCTGTTTATTTTGCATTAAGTAAGTCCAAGTACATCTTGAACAATCATCAAGGATTGTCAAAAAATATTTGGCACCATTCAAACTAGGAACTCTATAAGGACCCCATAGATCCATATGCATAAGATCAAAATAATGAGAGGCATGAGAAATACTCCTAGGAAAGGGGAGTATATGGTGCTTAGCCAAAACACAAGATTCACAAAAAAAAATCTTGCATAGAAGTGTTATGAAATTCTGTTACATGGCTGAGTTTTTCTTTAGAAGAGTGACCTAGCCTAGCAGGTAACAACTTAACACTGGTTTTATTAGCATTACATGAAAAAACTGAAGGAACTAAGCTAGCATTAACACAAGGCTCGTGATGCTGCTTGAAACAATCCTGAGATGAAGTGAGTAATCTATATAAGCCACCTATCTTCCTTGCCACAGCAATATTGACCTTACTTGAAAGGTCCTGAAAATAATAATCAGTCTTAGTAAAGTGAACCACAAGAGTAGTAGTCTCAAGTAATTTACCTACAGAGAGTAGGTTTTCTCTAAAATCTGGGACACTGAGAACATTATGCAGGATAATGTGAGCATTTAAACGCATTTTCCCTGCTTTGTGAACTACCTTAATTGTGCCATCAGGTAGGCCAATGTGAACGGGGTAAGCAAGCAATCTTATGTCATGTAAAAGACTCTCATTAGAAGTCATGTGATCACTAGCCCCAGTGTCAACTATCCAGGTATGCAAATTACTCTGGATGTTGACAGTATTAACATGAGATAAAGGCAAGATACCTGCAAAGTTTAGAGAGACATTTGCAGAGTGATCTGGCATTGCTTTCATAATATGCTGACATACAGACTGAACAATACCCTGAACCAGATCAGGATCCAGATTAGCAGTAGAAGTAAGAGCTCCAGCAGGAGAAGAAATAGAAGGAGCAGGCTGTGAAGCAGAAGTTGATGCATCATTTTACTTAGCAGCATCAGTATAATGTAAGCTTTCATCATTGAAATCCAAGGGGGAATAGTCTTCTGGAATAACATCTGCATTGTGTGCAGCACGCCTATAGACATTTCTTCCATTCTGAAAATAAGTATTGGATGGCCTGTGTGAAGAAGTACCACTTTTGGCTTAAAATGGAGGAAGAGCAGCAGTATTTTGAAGAGCAGCATTCTGAAGTCGCCTGATATCAAAACAATAATCCCTAATGTGGCCTTTCTTTCCACAGTGAGTGCAAGTCATTAACCTATGACAACTGGTAACCAGATGACCTTCCTTTTTGCAATTTGTGGAAAATTTGGTTGCAGCATTTGATTCTGATGTATTAGTCTCCACCTTAGCTTTCTTCCAATTGCCTTGCCTGTGATCAGATTGCCTGGCAGAAGCATAAGCATTCGCCTGTGCCAGAACATCCACAGCATTAGCAACTTGTTTCTGTTTTTCCACTTGTTGCAATAGTGCATAAGCCTTATTCACAGGAGGCAAAGGCTCCATTGAAAGGACATTAGTCTTAACAGTCTCATATCCTTCATTTAAACCCATGAGAAACTGCATTAATTTGGTCTGTGTTTCCCTGGCAAATAGACGCTTGAGCAAGAGACAAGTACACGCATTCAGAGCACCACATGTACAAAGAGGAATAAGATCAACACTGTCCAAGGTTTCCCGAGTACGTTTCAGCTTACTGTAATACTCTACTATAGATACATTCTCTTGAGAAATGCCAGATAATTCCTTGCGGAGCTGATAGATCTCTACACTATTCATTTGACCATATCGTTCTAACAAATCAGACCAAATTTCTTTAGCAGAAACAGCATATATAATCAACAGCTTCCTTAATTTTTGGTGTGATAGAGTTAGAAATCCATTTCAGAACCATGTGATCACACCTGATCCACTGATGATAGTTAGCATCAGTAGTAGGAGGCATCCTACAGGTGCCGTCAACAAATCCTTCTTTGTTTTTAGCAATCAAAGTAAGGTAAGCCTCACGTTTTCAAGGTAAGAACTTAGTTCCATCAAATTTCTTGACAACAAGTGAGAGAGATGTTTGTTCATTACTGTTTAAGTAAAAAGGATCATCGAAACAAGCGTAAGGTGAAGGCGTAGTTGTAACCGAATTATCAGAGTCAATCGCCATGGAGATAACAAATAAACACCAGAAATAGCAACAAATGTAAAGAATTGATCAACTTAGACCAGAAACAATTGCAGGAGTAAAATATACGAAAAGATGCGGAATAAGCCGCTGATGATGAATTGCGGAAGGGATTTGGAAGAAAATGTACAAATATACCTCAATTGAAGAAAAAATGGCGCAAAATAAACGCGAAATAGAAGAAATAACACTTGAGAAAGATCAGCAGCAAAGAAGAAGAATGAAGTGAGTAATCGATAAACCGCAGGATCGTTGAGTAACCTTAGCGAATGAAACCATATGAAATAGTAAGGAACTCCATTAATGGTGATATGAAGCTTTGTATGATAACAGAAAGTATAACAGAATGTAAAGGTGAAACAAAGGTAAATAAAGTTTGTTATTGTATTGTGATTAAGTTAAGAATGAAGTATGTACAATGGGTTTATATACATGCAACTAGCTAGAGTCTAACTACTTTGTACAGCTCAGCAATAGCTGGTAAACCGACTATGTTCAGAACTATTACCACCGTTTTCCTTTATACCTTATTCTCGTTTATTCTTCTTGTTAATAGCTTGGATCCTAGACAAATTTCTGTACACAACTCATCACAAATTCTAGCATCAGCAACCTACCAATGGTTGGATTGAATAGTTGCATTAGACCCGTGATGAGTCCAACAACTCATGAATTTAAACCTCTTGCATTGCTTGGTTTCTGCAAAATAGGACACCAATAGAGGTACCTAATGTGAAGTTTAGGTGCAAGAATTGTGAAAGAAAAGGTAGGGTGCAAATGTGCAATACACTAAGTAGCGGGAGACGCCATAACATTGAAATGTCTTACGAAATAGGTCAGTGTTGACACAAAAAATAAAACGCCCTAGTATCATACATCCTCCTTGTTACGTAGGCTACACAACTTTAAAATACTATTTAGCCAAACAGGGACACTGCGCTCTAATGTCACAACTTGTGTTTAGAAAAGACTTAAAAATATGATTAAGAACTTTATTAAAAGAAAGGTTGTGGCTTGCATATAAAGAATGAAGTAATTGAAAATCTCCACCAAAATATTCAAATTCTTATATATGAAAAGTAACAGTAGAAAGCCTTCAAAACCAGCTAGCAAAGCAAAGAAAAATCAAATAGTAAAATATTCCCTCCTTGCTTGCTTCCAATACAAACATTTGAAGACATGGTAGTCGGATCGAATTTGTGCCAATCTTGAAAACAACTTGATTAAGACATGCTAGCCTATTAATTTTACTTGGACCCTCCAACTTAGCTTTATTCATGCAAATAATGCAAACTTTTAGTACTACTAGCGTTGTTTCGAAATTATCCGAGTTTTGTCGAGGCTCATCAATCATTCAATCAATAAGTCTCTCTTAAGATGGATATGTCCGTTTAACTTAATACGAATCAAGTAGTATCTCACTTTTGTGGATAAGACAAAAATGAAATGTCTATGGAATGATAAGATGTTTGTCCTATTTACACAATGGGCCATTATTTGACCCGTTATAAACTTAAAACGAATACTTCCGTCTTAAATGAGAATTTGTGATCATTTTATAGGATGACTTTAGTTGACTAGTTCGTATTCATGCTTACAAACAGAGATGAGCTAGCTAGTAACAAAAGAACAAAAATAGTTAAGACGATTATTTTTTACAGGTCCTCAAAGAACGTTGTACGATAAAGATAAGTTCTCTACTAGACGAATTTTCTTTTTGTGACCACCTTGTACTCTTTATTTATAAGTCATTAGAATACATTTAGGCCCTTTTTTTTTTTTTTACATAATTTCAATTTTTATAAGTTCAGTTCAGTTCAATTCGGTTCTGTTCAAATCACTTTAATATAATTTTGTATTGTATATAAGTTTAGTTCAGTTAAATTAAGATCAGTTCAGTTTAAGTTGATTAAATTCAGTTCATATCAATTCAGTGCAGTTCAGTTCAATAAAAAACAATGCCTTAATCTTGCTTGTAAACGAACGATTGTAAATAAGAATTTCAGATTAAAGTATAATAAAACATATCCGGCCTTGGGACAACACCGAAAAATATCATGGTGTTGTGGGATCCATTACCCTCCAATCTAGATCCGCCTCTGGATGCTTATAAAGCATGCAGCTGGAACATGGGAAAAATATGTCGGTAACAAATACAAGAATATTATTATTATTATTATTATTATTATTATTATGGCTACTGTAAAGCTCCATTTTCTACTAGTGCTTATTTTTGTTGGTCTCATTGTAAATGTGCATGCCCATCTCTCTCATAAATTTTACTCAAAAACATGCCCTCAAGCTCTAAGTATTGTGAAACAAGGAATTATTGAAGCAATCAAGAATGAGACTCGTGTTGGGGCGTCCTTACTTCGAGTGCATTTCCATGATTGCTTTGTCGATGTAAGTTTACCGAAAAAAAATCTCTAAAGCGCGGTCTGGTTAGAATTAGACATGTGAAATTATAATTTAATCATAACTAGCTACTTTAAGTTTTGAAATTTATAACTTGTATGAACGATTTGGAAACCAGGGCTGTGATGGATCGATTCTACTAGATAATAGTGCTACTATCGAAAGTGAGAAGCAGGCGGTACCTAATAACAATTCGGCTCGTGGATTTGAAGTTGTAGATCATATTAAGGCCAAGTTAGAAAAGGCTTGCCCTGGAGTAGTCTCATGTGCTGATCTTCTCGCCATTATTGCACGTGACGCCGTTGTTCATGTATGTTTCATGTTTAATTTTTCCGTTCAATACTAGTTACAAGAATTCAAGTTTAGATAATTTTACTCAAAACCATATCTTTGAGATTTATGAGAGTTGGGTACTCAAGTACACAAATTTTGGTAAAAGAAACTATAGGCTAATGCAGGGTCAAATTAATTATGCTGAAACAATTCTTCCAAAACATAGTACTAAATCACGGTATTGATCTCAAGTCATGCTGGTATCAGGTGTCACAGCCTAATGTCGCTAAATAAACTACATTGTGGTGGTGGTGGTGGTGGTGGTGGTGGTGGTGAGCTTTAGAATATTTACATAATGGATATATGCATGTGGGGACTAAGAAGGTAATGACTAATGAATGAATGAAAAATGCAGTATGGAGGTCCAACATGGGAAGTAAGATTAGGAAGAAGAGACTCACTGACAGCAAGCAGAGCAACAGCAAACAAAACAATCCCTGCTCCTTTCTTCAATCTCAACAATCTCACTTCTAACTTTGCAGCACAAGGCCTATCATTTCGAGACATGGTTGTCCTCTCTGGTAAGTTTATTATTTGTCTCTTTATCAACACTCTTTTTATATATACTTTATACTCTGCATTTTAAAGGAGCAGTCTAATTAATTGGCAAGGGGTCGATTTTAGATGTGGCCAGGGGTGTCTAAGTCCACGGGCAACCACAGGCGGCGGAACCGAACCTCCCTTTTTGGCAACCCTAAATTTACAAGCTTTATTGATAAAATTTAACACAAAACTCGAGATATAGTACATGTGCATTCATATTTGGGGCCTCATATTTTTATGGTGCACCGAACCTCAATTTACTTTAAGACTCCCCTAGATGTGGCGCTCCAATCGATATCTTGACTTCAGTCCTTCACAGTAACTGAGTAAGTCGTATGTGGCATTGTTAAAACTACTCGTGATGAAAAACTTGGCTAGCTGTACTAATTATTGGATGCTGACTCTACACGAATTTATACTAATTGGATGTTAAGCTACTATGGTCAAAAGAAAAAATAGAAGGAAAGAGGGATCTCATAACAAATACGTAAATAGAATGCTTGTAAACATGTCGGATAAAAAAAAGTGAGAAAATAGTTCCTAAGATAAAAAAAAAAAATTGATTTCAAAACCAATCAATAATAAATCGAAATAGTATTTTTAATGGACAAGATTATTTTTCTAGTGTAGACACAAGATTATTAGGTGAGTATAATGTAAATGAACATTATCTGCTCTAGAAATAATTGGAAGTAATATGTGGTTGGCAAAACGAGACTGTTGCTTTTGAAATTTCTTCAATAAACGATAAAAGGAAGTATAATAGATTAATACGGTGTACTATACTACGTACGTACTCAGTATTAGATAAAAGCACGCTCCAAATTATTGGAAAATAATGTGCTAACCAGTAACCACTAACGACAGGCACTATTTTTTAAAAAAGAAAAAGAAAAAAGGGCAACAATTAAATGGATAATGGGTGTCCATGCTGTGCTAATATTATCCAATAACCTCCATCACTATATATCTCCTCTATTATCTCTATTCTCTATGCCTAAACCCATTGCGCCCGTACTTTTTGTTTAATGCTTATATCGCTGCACTCAATGTAATAACAGGTGCACACACAGTGGGATTCGCAAGGTGCACAAATTTCCGGTCACATATCTACAACGACACCAACATAGACACGAGCTTTGCTAAATCGCTTCAGCAAACGTGTACAAAGAGTGGCAATGACAATGTCCTTCAACCCCTTGACCTCCAAACAAGGTTTATTTTTGACAACAAATATTACCAAAACTTACTTGTTCATAAGGGCTTGCTTCACTCGGATCAACAACTATTTAATGGAAATAAGGCCGATAAACTGGTTCAAAAATATGCCGCTGATCAATGCAAGTTTTTTAAGGCCTTTGCCAAGAGTATTGTAAGGATGGGTAATATTAATCCTCTTACTGGAACTGAAGGTGAAATCAGACTCAATTGCCGTAAACCCAATTGAGAGTAGTGTCTCAATTTAGGACATTTTAGGACAATGGTGTTGAGCTATGCATGGTTCCTACTTCCTACCCTTTGTCCTCCACAATGTCGTATATTTATACGTGTGTATATTACTTATTGTTCCGAGTATGTCTTTGTTGTATTAAGTATGTACCGTAAACGTTCTTTCATTGCTTTTGATGAGTTCCAATTGTGTTAACTATTGTCTATTGGCATTTATCATCCCACTATTTGTAAAGAACAATGGAGTAAAATGTCAGTTTATTTGTTCGCGACTTTAGTGCATTTTCCATTATTATTTATTATTCATCAACGAAGATAACTGAATTTTGTTGTTATTTAATGATAACAATATAATGTATTTATAGTACCATAATAGGAATCCAAATAATCTAAAACCTAGACGATATCCGTCGTACCCTAAATCCTCTAACAGGTACTTAACATTATTCTAGAGCTACCGTATGTTGATGGTTTCGCACAACAATACAACCACCCTAGAGGTGATGAAATGGCCCAAACACAGTGGCAAGGCCCAATCCTACCCGCTTTTTTGCAGGGTTTCGGCCATTTATTTAAGCCCAAAACAGAGCTATAAGCCGCCCAAAAAGGCCCAATGTAATTTTGAGCCGGGTGTGGGCCCGAATTTTGACCCGCCTCGCCCCATATTTATTAAAGAGGGCAATTTTTTAAATATTTTTTAAATAAAATTAGTAATAAAATATATAAAAAAAAACTTGTAAAAACTCATGTAATATTCATTAAAAGTTAAAGAGCAATGTGTTTTTAATATAGAATAACCGTATGAGTACATGATTAATCGTTTTAAAATTGTTATATTTATTTTTATCTATCTTTCATCGGGCAAGTCATATGTGGTGGTTCATCATATCTTTTTACCAATTGTATTAATTTTATAATCTAAGCAAGTATTTAACATACTAGTGGTCGATATGTTGCTATTTATCTCACCTTACAAGCCAAAGGAACGAAATATGTACTCAATCAAACTTCAAAGAGCTCTATTAATGCTGGACTAAACAATCTGGAAGAATAATGTGGTATAACCGTCTCGGCGAATATTTGTTGAAAGAGGGATGCACCTATAATGCTATTTGTCCATGTGTATTCATTAAGAAATCCAACTTAAGATTCGTTATTATTGGATTATACGTTGATAATCTAAACGTTATATAATGGAATATTTGCCCACCTATCTGCTTATACACAAAAGCACCTAAAACGCTTTCATATGGACAGAACACATCCATTAAGTTCACCAATAGTCTCGAGATCACTTGATGTTAATAAAGAAACTATCTTGTCTCAGAAGTACCATATTTATGAGCAATTAGTGCTCTCATGTATCTGGCAAATTGTACAAGACTTGACATTGCATTTTCAATCAATCTCTTAATAAGATATAGTTTTGCTCCAACTTAAAGTCATTGGAATGGAATCAAGCATTTGTTTCGATATCTTAGTGACACTACTGAATTAGGCTTATTTTATCCATACAGAGCTAAATCAAAATTAGTTGGATATGGAGATCAGATGCAGGTTATCTATCCGACCCACACAAGGGGAGATCACAAACTGGGTTTTTGTTCAATTATGGAGATACAACTATATCTTGGTGGTCAGTGAAGCAAACAATCGCTGCCACTTCTACAAATCATTCTGAGTTACTAGTAATACATGAAGCAAGTCGCGAATATCTTTGGTTACGGTCTCTGATACATCATATTCAGGACTCATGTGGACTTCATTCAATTAAAGACCCATCAACAATATTATAAGAAAACAAGGTTGCGTGCATTGCTCAACTTAAAGAATGTTTTATAAAGGAAAATCGAACGAAGCATATCAGTTAGAAGTTTCTCTTCACACATGATCTACAGAAACAGGGTGAAATTGACATTCAACAAGTACCCTCAAGCGACAATCTGGTAGATCTCGTCACCAAAGCATTACCTACTAAGTATGATGGGGTGAGTGGTGTTAGAGCTCATATTCTTAAAATGGAGTATATTGCAAACCGTCTTACTAAACTCAAAGTACACATTGCTGGGCCATTCCTTGTTTATCAAATCCTTAATTCTCTTCCTCAAAAGGAGTGGAATCACCTCAAAAATGCCTATCACACCAAAATTTATACCTGGACAGTCAATGCCCTTACTTCTTTGTGTGTTGGAGTTGAAAAGAAAAAGGGGAAGGAGACAAAGGACGAAGTTGTGAACTTAATAACTAACCCACCATTCTCGAAGGGGAAGTCGGGCAAACCTTTCTACAAGAGCTCTAAAGGGAATAAGTTCCAAAAGAATAAATCTAGCCCATAGCACAAACATGGTCTTTATCAAAAGCATGGTCCATCTCACAATCTTAACGGTCCTGAGGCTGATAGTAATAAAGAACATGGTACCAATACTAATGGAGTTACTTGTTGGTTCTGCAACCAACCGGGTAATAGGAAGAGTGAGTGTTCTAAATACAAAGCCTGGTTAGCAAAGAAAAAACACAGGTAATTCATTGGTCTTAGTTTATTTTGAATCCTCTTTAGTTCATGTACCTCCTCATTCTTGGTGGTTAGACAATGGGTCATCTGTTCATATTTCCAATTCTTTGCAGGTGTTCCAAAACAAACAAACACCAAGCGAGGGTAGAGTCACTGTGTCCGTAGGAAATGGAGCGAAACTTGTTGTGGAGTTCGTAGGAACAATTATCTTAAAGCTTAGTTCAGGATTTTCTTTGACTCTAGAAAATACTCTTTATGTACCGTCTATGAGACGGAACTTGATTTCTATTTCCCAGTTAGACAAGGGCGGATTTCGTTTGGTTTTTTCTAATAAAAGAGTTGAATTGTTTGATAACTCTCGTATGATTGGAAATGCATTTCTTTGTGATGATTTGTACCGATTGGATTTAATTTGAAATGATGTTTCCTTGAATGTTGGTGTTGGAACCAAAAGAGCCTTAACCAAAGAAAATTCTTCCCTTTTATGGCATAAGAGACTTGGCCACATCTCTAGAGATCGAATCCATAGACTTGTCAAATGTGAAATACTTCCTGAGCTAAATTTTGAGGATTTTGATGTCACTTGTGTTGATTGTATTCGGGGGAAAATTGATCAAATCTATGAAAAAGAGTGCAACCCATAGTAAGGAACTCCTAGAGGTTATTCACACTGACATTAGTGGACCATTATCCTCTACTATTTGTGAAAAGACATCTTATATCACATTCGTTGATGACTATTCTTGATATGGCTATGTCTACCTTATAAGTAACAAGTCTGAGGCCCTTGATAAGTTCAAAATCTTTAAAGCTGAGGTTGAGAACTAGTTAAATAAGACTATTAAGATTGTGAGATCGGACCGAGGTGGTGAGTATTATGGTAAACATGGTGATTCGGGATAGTTCATGGGACCTTTTGCTGAATACTTGCAAGAATGTGGTATTGTTGGACAATATACTATGCGGGTCTTCATGAACGAAATGGTGTGGTTGAGCGTCGTAACCGTACTTTGAAAGATATGGTGAGGAGTATGATGTCGAGATCTAAATTATCTGATTTTCTTTGGGGAGAAGCTCTTAAAACTGCCTCATATATATTAAACAGAGTACCTAGCAAATCAGTTCCTAAAACATGTTTTGAATTGTGGACTGGGAGAAAACCAAGTTTGAATCATTTGAGGGTATAAGGTTGTCCAACTGAAGTGAGAATTTATAACCATTCTGAAAAGAAGCTTGATCCCAAAACCACTCCTGGTGTTTTCATTGGCTATCCTGCATGTTGAACCATATAGTATATATGTTTATGTTTTGATGATGTCAAAGTGCTTTATAATTTATATACTTGTTGCGCGTAATCGTTTGTCCAAGTCTTTTAGATTTGATTTATTTAATACAAGCAACAAAGGAAATTGCGATGGAAGTATACAAGAGTCAAGCCTCAATTCAAGATCAAACGATGTGAGGATTCATTCAAGATTTATGTG
>LHUT01006421.1:0-11759 GCA_001412135.1 Silene latifolia subsp. alba | reverse complement strand
AGGTACACCTAATTCACCCCCTCCTCCTCTTAGGTGTTAATCGTTCTTAACTCTTCATATAGTATACTCTACTCGGTCGAGTATTCCCTTACTCGGCCGAGTATTCCTGGGCAGTAAATTCTCCAGAAACACACGACACACTTACTCGACCGAGTAAGCCATATTCGGCCGAGTAACAGAGTTAGAAAACCGTGGTATTACACGGAGAGACAAACTCCATTGACTCAGTTGCATGTCTTTCGCATAGCACGACAGTTCGATGAACCTGGGATAGTACTCGGTCACAGTCATACTATCAGTCATAGTAAAAGTATCAAACTCAGCCCTGAACTTTGCATGGATGTGCTCCGGAACGAAGTAGTCCCCCATCGCCCTCTTGAATCCTGCCCAAGGAATTGCAGGTTGGCCCAGATTCCTATATTATGCCCGTGTTCCTTCCCTGTCATTGTGCCACCATACCTCAGCCTCATCTCTCAGATAGAATGCACCAAGTTCCATCATCATCACCGCGAACCACTTCCAACACACTCTCCATCTTCCGGTGCCAGTTGTCGAGTAGTTTAGGCTCACCGATGCCCACATAAGTGGTAGGGTTAAATCGGGAAAGGTTGGTTCTCAAATGGGATGCATCCACCGGTTTCACCCACCTTTCGCCACATTCTAGAGTGCCTCAGTGAGCGGCTCTTGCTGCTCAATCATCCTAGCTACCTCATCAAGGTTCATCACCGAAGCCTGGAGGTAAGCCGCTGATCTCTTTGGTGGTATTCTGAGTTGATATAACCAAGACAAATGTAAGCACGTAGCCTACGGTTCAAAACAAATATCACATCCGCCAAAGAGGTACTCGGTCGAGTACGAGTTACTCCGCCGAGTACTCTGACTCCAGTAGCTGATCTAAAATGCACATAAAGCATACTCTGTCGAGTACGCCCCACTAGGTCGAGTATTGCCTCTACTCGGTCGAGTAATCATATTCCTGTAGCTACTGCCAAAAGCACAAGTACATTATGCCCTTCTATATCACATCTATTACTGCACAACATATGCATCCAATTCATGCCATAACATCTCGAACCACAACATGCTCATCAACTTTATGCATACACGGATATACACAAACATACACCGATCCGCAAGACATACCCCGTAGTGACCTGCTCGAATATGTGTGGGCAACATTGCGGTTACGAGACGCCTCTCAATCCTTTGCGGTAGCTCCAAACAATTCCTATCCAGGTTCATTTTAGTTAGACACCCTATGTTCATTGTGTTCATTGGTTTTAGGTTCCAAAATCGTCTCTATGATACCACTTTGTAACACCTCCTACACCAAAGTGCCTTACCAAGGAGCACCTTAGCATATCAAGGTTCTACCATCACGGTTGCCCGAGCTAGAGTATATCAAATAGACCATCAAAGAACATTTATTAAAAGTACCAAAACTGTTTAATCAAAATACAACCTCATGTCAAAACAAAACTGTTTACAACTCCTGAAACAACAAAAAGAAACTAATGTTTAAGCGACAGCGGAATCTAGCTTAAAGAAAGGTGACAAATCGGTCCCATCCGTGAACCGCGAGCTACATCCACATACATTACCTATTAAACCAACTGCTCACCAAACCCGAATGGATCACAACAGTTTTGAAAACAATAAACGGGGTCTGTTAACTGTATAGCCAAAATAAGAATTCCCAACATTATAATCCAATACAACAGTAACCAATAAAGTCCAAACTTCATCCATCATCAGTAACCGATTACACACCGAAATGTGTAGCCCTGCCAGGTTACCCATCGCAACAGGTAACCCACACCGCTAGTGGGGGACCCCAGTCTTGCCCACCAAATCCCCGCTCATCACATTTAACGAACCTAGATAATTAATGTTCACATCCCCCTTGTGACGGGAGCCACAAGGGACGGATATGGGGTTGGAACCATTTCCCGAGAATGGTCCCATAACAACAATCAAACAACGAAATAATCTCAATCAATCTCAATCCAAAAGATACACATTAAACATTCAAACACAACCAATCTTATACCAATTATACAATCAATTAAGTAGGGAAAACCTACATTATCGTAATCCAAATCAAAGCACAACAATCAAGCTAGAAAATCTCCTCTATGAAGTCCTCACCTATTATGATATCATACAATCAAAATACTACACATACAAAGACTAATCACCCCAAAACCCCCAACTCAGCCAAGTAGGGATTGTGAATTTATAACCAAAATATATAAATGACAAAGGGTAAAACACTTACTGATCAAATCGACGTGGAAAAAGGAACGAAAACCCCAAAATCTATGAACCCTAGCCTTGGAATAATGAACATAGTTTGAGATCATTGTTACGTAGTTTACAGTTTAGAAAAGTGATTAATAAGTGATTATAAAATGATTTAAACCGATAACACGACTTATATATACTTCTACAACTATTTTAATCAAAACCGCGGAAATTAATCTGTCAGACTGGGTACTCGATCGAGTACCCGAGGTACTCGGCCAAGTACGTCCTACTCGACTGAGTTCCTCACAAGTCGGGCGAGTGTACCTAAAATAGTAGCTTGTTTAAAAGAACATGACAACTTACTCGACCGAGTATGACCTACTCGAGCGAGTAAGCTAGGATAAGTTAACCGTAGTATTACACATAACGAGTGCATTAGTTAACCCAAAAGGCATTACCACGAATTTATAATGACCATACGTACTCCTGAAAGCTGTCTACGGAATATCTCCTTCTTTCACTCTCAACTGATGGTATCCTAATCTCAGGTCTATCTTGGAAAACATACCACCTCCACTCAATTGCTCAATTTGGTCATCTAAGCAAGGTAGAAGATATCTGTTTTTGATGGTCACATTATTTAACACCCCATAGTCAATGCACAACCTCATGCTTCCATATTTCTTCTCAACAAACAAAACTTGTGCTCCCCAAGGTTATACACTTGGTCTCACATAGCCTTTCTCCAGCAATTCTTCTAACTGCTTCTTTAGCTCCTCCTTCTCCTTATGTGCCATTCTATAAGGTTCTTTCGAAATTGGTCTCGTCCCAAGTTTCAATTCAATGCCTATATCCCTCTTAGGTGGTAACTCAGAAATTTTTTCAGGGAAAACAAAAGAAAACTCACAAACCACTGGAATTTCCCTCCTCTGCGGTTCGGCCACTCTTATGTCTTGCACATGACACATATACATTTGACATCCTCTCCTCAAGTAAGACTTTAATGTTGTGGCGGTTATAAATTTTACCTTAAGCTTAATCATAAAACCCCTATACGATACTTTCACTCCTTTCTGTCCCTTCAAAGAAATCTTTCTTTGGTAACAATCTATAAAAGATCTTTGTTTAACCAACCAATCCATACCCAGAATTATTTCAAATCCTCCTACAGGAAACTCGATTAAATCTACTGAGAACACCACCTCCCCAATCTTAATATGAACGTCTTTGAACATCTTAGTGCATCTTATGGACTCCCCCGAAGGTATCCCTACTTAATCATTTATAAGAATTGGGTCTTTAAGCTCTAAAAACTTAGCATGCTCACTTGCCACGAATGAATGAGTTGATCCAGAATCAAACAATACAAAAGAAGGCTTAAGATTTACAAGAAAAGTACCAGAAACAATGTGTGTGTCATTCTCAGCCTCACCCTTCTCGACCATGAACAACTTTCCTGCCGTATTCTGACCCACGCCTTGGACAGTTGAGGCGGAGCTGTTTACGGCCCTAACTCCACCTGTCTGATTGCCATTTCCCGTATTCTGCCTCTGGTTCACACCATTCCCGATGTTACCGCTTACTTGATTAACGAGTTGGCTAAAATTGTTGTTGCTGCTGTAATTACTTCTCTGGTTATTCCATTGCCCAGAATTGCTCTTATAGCTGGATTGAGGAGTTTGGAAACCACCACCTTCTTTGTTATTGCTATTGTAGCCATACCCTTCTCCTGATCTGCACTCACCTCTCACATGCCCATACTTTCCATAACCATAACATTGTCGCTTCGGAATGAATGGCCGCGGCCCCCTCCAACCCCACGGTCGAAACTTTCACCTCGACTACCTCCGTATCCTCCTTGTTGAGACGGCCTAAATTTATTAATGTTAGACCTCGTGGTTCTATTACCATTCTCCACATTTTCACTCTTCCTCTTCTTACCCTTCTCTGAAACTTTAGCATCTTGACTAGCCTCTCCGCGTAGCCTGCTCTTTGGTAGATATCTTTTACACTAGTTGGTATACCAGCTGTAAGCTTCTACTTGATCTCCTTAAACAGTCCCTTTTCAAATATCACCGCCATCATCTCATCTCCATAATTTAAATCGGACACACACTCAGCTAGTTCCTTAAACTTGTTATGGTATTCCTCCACGTATAATCATACCTTCCGTCATCCTAAAGGTGTTAAACTCTGACTTCATCTTACTCTGAAGGTGCTCAGGTACAAGGATATTCCTAAGCGTGTCTTTGAAACTACTCCATCGAATATACGGGTCATCACTTAGTCTATAAACTTCCTTCAACTCCGCACCACTCTTTTCCCACTATAGTCCATCCTTTTCTCACAGATAATATGCAGCTTGGTCCACACGCAACTCCTCCAGATAGTTAATTAGCTTAAATAAATTGCTAAACTCTCAGCACCAATCTCCCAGTAATTATGGCTCTCCTAATGCATCAGACTTGGCTGGATTGTGAAGGGCGATAATAGCACTCATCTTTGCCGGATCAACTACTATCTCCTTGCCCTTATGCCCATCCTTCAATGCAGATGACATGTTAGCATTTGTCTCTATCACTCTATCGATTTCCTCTTAGGTCATAGTTGTTGGAGTTGCTTTCTTTGGAGGCATTTTGCAAAATTTCTATAAGAATTATAAGATAAAATATTAAGCATGTGCTTATTGGAGCTATTTCAAAAATTTAATAACTTAATTATAATTAAAATTTAATCCCTGCATCCACAACAAATTACTCAGTCGGATTTATTTCACTTCAATTGAGGTTAGATTTCACGGCATTAGTCCTCAAACAGCGAAATTTTCGGCCCTAACTCACCAACATTGTTCTATAACTCATATTATCATATTCTAATCTCCCTACTTAGCTTAGGGGCACAAATTCCACATGTGATCTTTCATATCGAATTACAACAGAAATTCATTAATTCACATTATACACTATCATATGAATAACAGCAAAAACTTGTATTAACCATATCATACATAGAAATGTTCACAATGCAACATGATTCTCCTTTCAATTATTTTATTTCGTGGATACTTGGCAATGGGTATTTTTATTTTCTGATTGCTTTCACTTCACTACCAAACACCGTTTCAGTGTAAATATCCTTCGGCCACCAGGCCTTATCTCGTCTCATAATTGTGCTTGCACTTAGTTAGATACACAATTCATCATAATTAAACATCCACATCATGTTAAGCACATAATAAAGCATCCACTCTATCTACCCTCACTCCTTTACTCTCACCGAGGTGCCCGATTCAAAACTAAAGGGCCATTACCTATATTAAAGACGTCTCCCTAACCTGAGCTAAGGGGGCTCCAAATAGGTGTTAATTTTATTAGACACACCCTAAGTTCATTTAATTCATTTGTTTTATGCCCTAGGACGGTCGCTCTGTTACCACTTTGTAACACCCTCACTTATCCAAGAGCCTTTAGCTAGGCATCTCAGATAAAAGACGGTGTCACCCTCTCAGTTGACTGAGGTACTTAAATAGTATGAGATAACAAACGATTAAAGGTACTTTACTAAAAGATCAAACAATGTAGTGAACTGTCCAAAAAGGACTACAAATCACACGGCCAACACGGCTAATCAAAACCAAGTGGTGTTAGTCCAGTGGTAGCCAGGTTAAACCTTGAAGCTTGCAGANGGCGTAGATGGGGGCGGGAGGGGGGGGGGGGGGGGGTTTCAAACCCCTCGTCATCAAAAAAAAAAAACACGGCTAACCAACGGTCTTACTTAATAACTTTATATTACAATCCGACATTATTAAAAGATAGCTAAGTGATATAGTCTGTCTATTAAACGTAAATGAAAGTGGTGACTCCAATCCCAGCTAGCTCACACATCCCAGTCGCAGCACAACCATCAATCATACCTTTTTATTATCTTCTCCCATGACGGAAACAGTAATTTAAAGGAAACAAATAAACACACATGTCAACCTCATGATTCTATAATAATAAAAGAGACAACATATGATGCTATAAAAATAAACGAAACAACATATGTATTCGATGTCACAACGCCACTGTCTCAATAATGCATCATAAATAGTCTATTGTCGAGGCTCTCAGCCCAGGCTCAACCATGCCAAGTGGACTCGCCACGCCAGGTCCAGGGCTAACTCCAAACACCGTGCCCTTCCTATCCTAGCCATTCCAAGTTTCACGGATCTTCGACACCCCGTGCATGCCCTATCCATTTCAGGTCCACAACCGCTGCCATGCCTGACCAATCTAATTTACAATCATTCCATAATATCGCTGCCAATACAGAATTGCCAAGCCTACACAATTCTTTTACAATAATATATAATTGCCAAGCCTTTTAATAACCACAATGTCAAGCTCCTTTTCATTCATCATATTAATTTTGCCAATGCCAACACAAAACAGTAATATGCCAACAAGATACAACAACCCGTGAACAGTTAACAATCAACAATCATGTCACAGCCATAAGGCCACTCATGCCGCCCTTACTTGGCCATAAGTCAAGTACAAAATTGCATTAACAATTTTAGTCATAAAATATCGATATCGTGCCAACAACACATAATTAAACACGTAATTACACATAAGAAAACCCGCAGTTAATTGTTGAGTAGCTAGCTTACCTTTTAGCAACTTCCTCTTAATAATCCAAGCAAGCAAATAAAAAAACTTCCTTAACCAAACCGTCATCTAATACAAACAATAATACGAAATAATTACTAATTAATTATGATTAAGATTATATTATATTTAATAAATTAACCGACACCATGCATCCCATAACACGCCCATGCCGCCACCAATTCCACCACCAAGACCCTTCCTTTTCCACGACCAGCAGCCACCACCGCCGCACCGTACACCACCTTCACCATCCCCAAACACCACACTAAAACCCGAACCCCACACAACTTGTGACTCCATGCCCCAACACCAAACAACCACTCACACCCTAAACTCCCTCTCCGCACCACCAACAATGACAACACCCCATAGCCTCCACCATGCCGTCAACCAACCCATTCCAGCCGCCTCTTAACCACGGTCCAAGTCTGCCCTAACCCACGGTATAGCCAAACCCACAACGCACTTACACGGTTTCAAACCCCGTCATAAACACCACGATAAACTGTGATGATTAGGTCAACGGCAACCCCTATGGTGGTCACGGTCAAGCAAGGTCGACAGTGGTAAAGGCGGGTCAATATTCAAACATAAACAATTGATATCTAGGGTTTAGTTATTTACCACAAATAAGGTTAATGCGAGATAAAACCGTCTCACAATCTTTCTTAAATTTCCTCTTGAATATCTCCTACTTCTCTCTAATTAGGTGAGTTGTGTTTAAATGAAATAGGGGTTAAGTGGTATATAGGGTAGGTTTAAATTCTAGTATGGGTAAGCTTCTAGGTAGTTTCCATGTAATCTACCACTAATAACATATATAAGACCAACCCAACAAGCAAGTCCAACTCCATCCTTCCCCACCGTCTACACGGCCCAATCACGGTCTTTTTTCCTTTTTCGTTTTTTTTTCCTCTTAATCTTATTACAATAATAAAACTTGTAGAATATAAAACGCTTTTAAAATTATAAAATGCTTTAAAATATCTTATTAAAATACCGGGCAATACACTATGATCCATAGAATACTCATGCTTCAAACAACCGACAATACACACGTATAGCGTTGCTCATGCATGTAAAATGATCCTTCAGTTTTGTAGCAAGCAATTTCAGCAATATGTAATGTCATTCCACTCAAAAAATTTGCAGCAAACTATACTAAAACACAAATGCGTAAGTGTAAGCCATCCCCAAGCATGGTCATGAGGAAGGTCATGATTCATGACTTTGTTAGGTCACCTTAATCACTTATTAAGCACCATATTAACATGACATTTGAGTAAAAAAGGTCAATTAGTGACCTTTTTTTTCACATTCTTGACCAATTTGGTGACCTAATTGGTGACACCTTATGATTGCTTGGACACAAATAAAGAGGAAAAAAAGAGAACAAAAAAAGGCAGTCGTTTCCCAAAGTGTTTTGTCTTATCACATCTTACCATACCTTAAAAAATGGGAAGAATCAATTACAATGAAACTAAATGATAATTGTATATTAAATCAAAATATTAAAAAATACGAGCATACAAAAAGCGATTTTATTTTTTAATTATCTATAAAATAAATTCAATTTTCACATATTTTAACACAATTTTTAAATTTTCTATATTCTTAAAGTACACATTACGAGTATGATGGGAAACTCGTCCGATCAAAATCATGCATCAAAGGATTAAAAAAGATCAGATTGATGAACATTGATTACTAAAAAAGGATTAGAAAAAGAATTAAAATAAAGGATTAAAAAAAGTGTTATACGGATGATGAAGAGGGTGTTTGGTGATGGTGAACTAATAAGGTAAAGTTTAGGGATCTACGTTTATTTTGGGATTGGGGGATTTATTTGGGAAAGATTAAAATTAACAAAGAAGATGGAGTTCAAAAAACGGGAAATGGATTTATTTGGTGAAAGGGTAATTATTTGGGATAGTGGCTGGGTAGAAGATTTTAGGGAGTTGAGTTTGGGGAAGGAGATGATGTTGATGGTTTAAGGGAAATTGAGAATTTGGAAGGACACTTTTAGTTTACAAGGGAAGTGAGTCTTTGGGAAGTGAAGTTTGGGTATATTACGGTAATCTAGGGAGAAATCTAGGTATGATTTTTTTATTGTTTTTGAAAAAATTGAAATGATTTTGGATTTGAGGAAAATTAGAAGACTTATATTTTTTGTTCTAATTAGTATTAGAAGTATATTATACTCCCTATATGTAAGTATTCATTATCTGTGCAATTGTTTTTCATGTTTTCTAAAAGCAACATTTAAAAAAAAAAAATCTTTNCAATTAGGGTTAAAGTGGTCTTAATACCTAATCAATATTAATATTTTAAGTCTGTCTATGTGTTTAGGTTTCATCGCGATTTACGTATGATATTTGACTAAAAGTAGACAATTGACACAAGAAATTTTGGTGACGCGGAAAACCCAATGTGGAAAACAACCACGTAGGGAGACGGAATCCCACCAATATTTTCACTATAATCGAGTTTGGAAGCTACAACTTTGAGTTAAGTTTTACGTAAGGGAAGCACGTGTTTTCTAGGGTTTCTTTGTATTGCTTGATATTGAATGCCCCTCATGTCTTGCGTTTTATTGCTTATATATGGGAGCTCTTCAGCTAGGGTTCCTTTGCTTGCTCCTCAAGACTTCGGACTTTGATGATGTTCTGGACTCTATTACCCAATACTTGAATTGGGCCTACCGGCACTTCAGCCTAATTCGGGCTCCTCTACGCCCCCTACTATACTTGGGCCATAATGTCTTCACGCCTGCCTTCCTGAATGTAGCCCATGGTCAGAAAATAGGCCCAATAGTTTGCCCCCAAATTTTCCCGAAAGCCGTCTTAGTTTTGAGTGGGAAATTCCAATATATCATTGAACAACTTCTTCCACACACTTCTCCACTCCCCATAAACCCTCATTTATGCCCAACTCTCCTTTATTTACTCCACAACCGTCTCCCCCTTTATCTCCCCCTTCTCTCTCATCAATCATTAACCAAGAAACCTTCCAAATCCCTGTAAACTCTTGCCAGTCCGATCATCGCCTTCGACAATTCTGACCGCTGCCACTGCAACTCCTCCCCGCTTTCCAAGTACTTCGCCTTTCCCCTTTTCTTCCAATTTATCATGGGTAAAACCCGTCAATCTTCCTCTTTGTCTGCCCCAATTGACCTTATACCAGATGAAACCTTCCTTCACAAGGTATTCTCAAAAAGCCCCATTTATGCGACTCCATCCTCACCCAATATGACATCCCCAGAATCAAGGCGTTTCTGGGTTTGGGAAATGATGTATGGATTCACATCCCTGGCTTTGGCAAGAAAGCTGACATCACACGCGAGGGATGGGTATGCCTATATACATACCCCTTCGTTCTTGGCCTCAAGTTCCCCTTTCCACCAATGATTCAGAAGTTCATTCGCCTGAACTCCCTTCCCATGGCTCAAGTTACTCCATACGCATAGAGAATTCTTCTCTGAACCGTCGCCCTGAATAATAACTTGGGCGCCGAGATTGGGCTAGCAAATCTGGCTCACATGTTTGAATGCCGATCTTTGGGAAATGGCCAATATACCTTCAGGGCCACGGAGAAGACTATGAACTTCCTCCAATATGCGGCTTAGGGCAAGGACGACGGTTGGTATGGAGGGTTCTTCTATATCAAGCCTGACTCTATCCCCATGCATGTTGACTACCTCTTCGAGCGCTGGATCCAGGCCTAAAGTAAGTGCACTTGCATGTCTATTTTCTGGTTTGTCCTATCACTTATTCTCCTTACCTTTTGTTTGTCTGCAGAACTCAAGAACCCTGCAAAATCTGCAGACGAAGATACCTTTGTTGCCAAGCTTTTCTCTATCCCTGAGGAACAGAGAAGATTCCATGTCCTACTCTCTGGTCCCGTTGTGTCTGCCTCTGAAGAAACCAGGTCTTCTGGTAAGTCCCCGCCTCTGTGTCTTTGTTCATTTTAATTCTAGTGACCCTTGATTCACCGTTTCCTTACCCCCGAGGCTCCCCACCTGCTCCCTGAAATTTGCAGGAAGTACCTCATCTCCTGCCTCCTGAAAAAGAAGATCTACCCCTACGCCTGCACCTGAACGGATAGAGGTCACTCCAATTTCTCGTGCTACTGGCTCCCCTCCTCACGCTGATGACCCCTTAATTCGTCTCCCTGCTGGATACGGTGATGCAGATCATATTGCCTATTGCCTTTGATGGAGCGCTTCCTGATGCGTGCCTGCTCCCAGATCTTCGATGAAACAAACCCTCAAGAGATGGTTGACCTAGTTGCTGAACAGAGTTTCGCTGTAAGTCTGATTTGCCTTTTCATCTTTCATTTCATTACCATCCTCCTACTCTTCATTTCCCCTCTGACTACCCTCCTACTGTTTCAGGCTCTACAGTCTTTTTTGTATGTTCGCAACATGTTTAACAGGGCTAAGACTGAGTGCGTGGCAGTAGTCACTACGCCAAATAAGACCTTCAATAACGGTCAGATAATGCAATTACCGTTTTTAAATAGAAACACAGGACCGCTATTACAACGACGGTTGTTAAATATATACCACGATTATACAAATAACACGTGACCATGCATTATATAACATCAAGAACCGTTATAAAATCTTTTAAGAAACCGTTATTAAATCTTAATAACGGTTTCAAATCCGTTGTCGTAGTTTACTATTGACAACGTCTTATCGTTCCAAAACCGTTGTTAAATATTATATATGATAACGGTTCATTTCGTTATCTTATTTAATTGAATGTCAAAATTTAACAACGGCTTTATTGCGTGCAAAACCGTTGTTATATTTATCTGTTGACAACGGTATGTAACCGTTATCTATTTTTATTT
>LHUT01006412.1:0-11768 GCA_001412135.1 Silene latifolia subsp. alba | reverse complement strand
TTTAGTAAATAGGGGATTATACTACACAAAATTTTCACAAACTAATTTGTACTATACCAACTCCGCACATCCTTTCTCTATTTCCTTTTCTTGAAGTGAAATGCTACAAGACTACCGCTGATACCGAATTTCAAAACCACCATATTTACACAAAATATTTTAATAAAAAAAATATAATATTCAATCCGGATGACACTATCTCGTTTTCCTTTCCCGAATAAATCCGTTTAAAAAAAAAAAAAAAAACTACTTGAGGCCCAACCTCCGCCCTAAATGAACCATATACCCAATTACTTATCATGGGCCATATATCTCCCATCTTCAGAAAAGTCCAACCCGAAAAATAACTCGACCCGTTTTAATACGAATACAGCAAAACCCTAACCCCAACAATCTAACAAAACCCTAATTTCAGCAGTCCGATATATTTCACACACTAAAAAAAAACTTCACAAACTCGCCGAATTTTTTTAGAGAGAGAACAATCGGATCTTTGATCAATTTGCGATAATGGTATGCATTTCGAAATCCTTCATTAGTTTTAATTATTTCGTATTTCAATTTATGTTCTTTCTTATTTTTATTTGTTATTTTGTTTCATTAATTCGATTGTTTTGTTGATTGAAATTGAAATAATATTGTTGCTGATTTGTCATTTTGAAGTGTAATTGTTAATTGATGAAGTTCTTGAGGTGATGAATTGATGAATTGATTTTTTTGATGTTGATTTAATTGAAATGAAGAGGTTAATTGATTTGTTAGTAAGATGTGTGTGATTTAAGTAAAATATTGATGTAACTCATGGTTTGTTTTAGAATATTTTATTGGAGATGTTTCGGATTTGCTAGGTTGAGTATCGGAGTGTTGTTATTGTTCGGCTGATCGAAAGCCGGTTGTTTTCCCTGATTCTTTCTCGTTGCGATACGCCNNAAAATGATTTGGGGTCGGCTGATATTAATCATCCTTTACGCACACCTCAAAAATGTTTGGTTTGCCAAGCGAAGATAAAATTCGTTTGAGTAGACATTTTATGGAAATTAAGTATGGGAAGATGAAATTCGTTTGAGTAGACATTCTATGGAAATGGAGTATGGGAGATAAAATTCGCTGGAAATTGAATAGAAGTGCTATTGGAAGATAAAAAATTTCGATTGAGTAGACATTTCATGGAAATAGAGGAGAATTGTTTTGGGAAGATAAAATTCGCTTGAGTACATTTTATGGAAATTGAGTAGGAAGATAAAATTCGCTTTGAGTAGACATTTTATTGAAATTGAGTAGAAGTGCTTGGTTTAGATATGAGAATTGTAATTGCATGAACTCAAACCGATACTTGTTGACTTATATGAGTTGTATGTTAGTATCTTCCCCTATTTTATAGGAAGTTTATTTCCTGTGAATTTTGCAACTAAGTAGTACTCTGTACATAATTACTAAGATTCCCGAAAGTCGTACGGGTATGAATTAAGTGGGCAACCGAAGAAGTACTAGGTTAGTTTGTTTGAGCCCTTGCAGTGTGTAGTTGTTTACTTGACCACACTGCATTGCAGTTTCGTGTACTAAGTTTTGATTCCGTCTAATTGTTTGTCTCCTTTGTACATGATAAATCTGGAGTGTGAGTTTCCAGTATAACTAATATACTGGTGGGCTGTTTTCCGCAAACCCTGCTTTTAACAGTGAATTTTCATTTCTTTACACTGGATTGCTAGTGAGGATAAATATGATCTACTCGTATAATTTAGCGAGCTGGTCATGTTTACGTTGAGTTTCTTAATATTTTGTTGTTTGCTCATTTTGAGAGTTTTGTTAATTGTTGGGTTACCTTGCAGTCGAAGAGAAAGACCAGAGAACCCAAGGAGGAAACTGTGACCCTTGGTCCTGCTGTGCGTGAAGGCGAGTATGTGTTTGGGGTTGCTCACATTTTTGCCTCGTTCAATGATACATTCATTGTAAGTTTGTTCATGTCCATGTTTCCTCAGTTTGCTGTTCCGCCCGATGAATTTTTAATGATATAACACTTCATCTTAACTACTTAGTTTGTCTAATCTATTCTTATATATGCAGCATGTCACTGACTTATCTGGCAGGGAGACATTGGTTCGTATTACTGGTAATTACTCAAATAAATCTGGGATTGTCTTGATAATTTTGTGTGGTCTATTGACTTATTGAGTCTGTGCCGAGAATTAGCAATCATTATTTCCTGGTGACAGGTGGAATGAAGGTGAAAGCAGACAGAGATGAGTCATCACCTTATGCAGCTATGCTTGCAGCTCAAGATGTCTCAACTAGATGCAAGGTTATATACCGTGCTACTGCATATTTGTAACTCACAAGTTATCTACTTTTTACTTCTCTTTTAATGGCTAAATACTTCTCTTGATATCGCTCAGGAATTAGGCATCACTGCTCTTCACATCAAGCTCCGTGCTACTGGTGGGAACAAGACAAAGACTCCTGGTCCTGGAGCCCAGTCAGCACTTCGAGCCCTTGCTCGTTCTGGAATGAAGATTGGACGCATTGGTAATTTTGCCATCTCTGATAATGTTATTTTTAGTTTCGTTTGAGTTGGGGAGTGTTGATATTTAGGTTGGGGAATGCGGTAATGAAAGTTGTAGTGCAGTTACCGATTATTTAAATGATTTTTTTGGAGGGGTGTGGGCGATGCGAGAGTAGGTTAGGGAGGTCAGGGCATGTTTTTATTGGCATTTGGTTCACTGAAAATGCTCTGCTCAATGTGAACAGAAGTTTACGGGATTGTAATGGTGGGCAGTTGATAATCATCAGAGACTATGAAATTATACTCCGTAATATACTATTTTTTAAGATAAAAGCTTAGATAAAGGCAGCCAGGCGACGAGTGAGGTGCCAGGGTTTGTGGGAGAGAGCGAGAGACAATATCTATGGAAGCTAGAGATAGTCAGAAAGGGGGAGAGAGAGAGAGAGTATTGTACTCTTGGATTTGTCTTGTGGAAGAGTTTTGGTTTGAGACTAGTCATTCTAGTTAGGGCTGAGCAAAACCGTATCGTATCCATATATTAAAAAACTGTTTCGTATATTTTCGCTCACCAATAATTCTAGTAGCATATAATAAGTTATTTTATCGATCTATTTTCCTTTCAAATATATGTTATCCTTCCCTTTCAAAAAAAAAATATATATGTTATCCTTCAGTTATCTCCCTTGTGGGGGTAGTCTGGTTCGAATTTTTCTCCTAAAATGGTTTGGAATGGGACAATACCATTTCCCTCTGCCCATCTTTTTCTGAAGGAATTTCTCTGCCAACCTTGGTCAACAATTATTATCCAAACAAAACGGAAATAGAACCCGATCCTGTTTGCTTGATTCACGTTTCTTTCTCTCTTAGTTCCGAGACTTACTTTAATATCACTGTCTCTGATATCTAGCCGCTTTATTGTAGTTCTATTATTCTTGATTAACAATCTGTTTTTTTGCTAACTCATATTTTGCTCATCAGAGGACGTAACACCAATCCCCACCGACAGTACCAGAAGAAAGGGTGGCCGTAGAGGAAGAAGGTTGTAAGGAGCCCCAAGACATTGCTTCTTACTCAGCTTCACGAATGTAATGTCGGTTCTAGCTGTTTTATCTATCTGAGACATTTTTGTAATGCCTAGTAGCAGTCGTTTACTCCTTTGTTAGACTCTTAGTTTCGAAGTCTTATGAGTTGAAATTTCATGTAAGAATGATTTGGATGGTTTTTCTCGAAACATTGAAGTTATCAAAAATTTGTTTTTGTTTATGATGTTCATGTTGTCGATTTCTGGACGATCCCCCTTTATTGAAATACAAATACACTTTAAGAATTAAGAACAAGCTTTCAGAGTATAATTAGAAATTTTGAAAAAGAAACACGGAGTATGATTAAGTAGGATAATTCATCATACAAATTCCATTTAAGACGACAATATCCGTTAAGGAAGACTTGCTGAATTCATGGTAGAGCTGAATAAAACATGAATGGACCCTTGATTTACCAGAATGAAAATAAAAGAAAACAATACAGCATAGAATAAGACAATCAAATACGAATTCAGCGTTCATGCTGTCCAAGGACGGAACAGATACGAGAAGCAGCTAACGAGAATAAAGTAGCTTAACACCGATCTTGTAGCATGTATAGGCATTAACGACGGCCATCTTCACCTGTTCAGATGTCAGAACCCTTGGAAACCTCTGCTCAATCTTAATTGTATTTGAATCATGACTACTTGACCCTTTCACATCTTCAATAGGAACCCCAACTTCATTGGCAATCTGCGCCACACTTAAGCCATAGAGATCGTGTTTATTAAGCACCCTAGCGGCCAAATCACTAGCTTCGATACATTTGGAAAGATGATATCCAACTTCGTGAGAGATAGAGGATAATGCGTGGGCTTTAACAAAGCATTTATCTGGATTCCGTAGGTACTCTTTTAAGGACTCAGGAATTTTATTACCCAGGTAGTCCAGGTTGATAACAAGACACTTGCCACTCGGTCCTCCGCATACGGCCATTAGTCCATAGCTTAGAACGGTTCTGCCATTAGAGTCAACACGTCTCTTATGATCTAAGCCTACAACATCATTCATACTGGAGCCACTGATCTCCGTCAGGAACTGATCAATAGCCGCTGTGGAATCTGCCAATTTCACTGAAACTGTGGTACCATTAATCACGACACTATAATTCCCAGTTTTGTTAATAAACTTTGCGGGTATCATCTTCCCGTCTTAAATGAGAATTTGTGTATAGATGCAGGAAGGATAATTAAAGCATTGTGCCGTATATATAGCCTGGATTTAGAAAGTGAAAGATCACTACTTTAGCCCTAAATGCTGAAGTTCAGGAGATCAATGTCTCGGGAACACTTCAATTGACTGGAATCTGTAACGCTCAACTATAATGTCTTGGAGTCTATTCAAGTCACATCTTTTCATTTCCCATCTAATACTCGGTGAATGAGAGTCAATGCAAAGAATATACAATTATTATGATGGTAGGTTTACAAATTCTCACTTTAGATGGACTTTAGATGGACATTATCTGTCTAAAGTTGTAGACGGGTTAAATATCACACTACTTTTATAATAAGACAAACAACAAGTGGGATGTGACCATTTTGTCTTATTTTTTCCCCCTAAGGGTATTAATTCATTAACGATAAATCATACTCCGCTGCAGAATTCGCAACAGAAGGTAATACAGACGGCCAAACAGTTTTGCCACCTACCTTTGGTAAAACATGAGCTAAAGCATGAGCTACGGAGTTATTAATACGATTTGTATGAGACCAAACTACTGAATCAAAAGAAATGCATACAGATAAAATGTCATCAATTAAAAGAAAAAACGAGCTCCGTCCTTTGCGTTTCTCCAAAAGCGCATCGATCACTTGAAGACAGTCACTTTACAACACCACCCGCCTATGTCCGCGTGTTTGAGCTTCTTGCAACCCGTCCAACACCGCTACAGCTTCTGCAAAACGTGGCTCCCACTCCACATCCCGCCTTATCGTAAGACCCCACTTCACCCCTCCATGGTTGTCGCAACACACAGCCCCCGTGCTAACCCCTTCCCTCTCTTTTACACCGGCATCCACATTTATTTTAACAGCCCCTTCCGGTGCCGTTTCCCAACCTTCGGGTTCCCTCTCACCAGCGCACTCCCCCTTCCTCGCCGTCCGCCCCCAGCAGGCCCCACCTTCCCATCCCCTTCCTGCATAATATCCATAACACGCTGTACCACTTTGTCCGGCTCCACCCGCACCCCTTCGAACACCACCTTATTCCTGTGTTCCCAGATAGCCCAACACCCGACCATAAACTTCCCGTAATCCTCCGCTAAAACGACGCTCCACCTGTCCTCTATCCATCCCCGCACCTCCATCCACCCCCCTCGCAACGTCCTCCCCCTCCCACTCCAGTCCAATAGCATCCCACACCCATTTTGCCACACTATAATCGCGAAATAAATGTAAAGACGACTCAGAATTAGAATGACAAAAATAGCAAAGAGAAGATTCACCTCTAGTTCGAGCTGCTATGTTATCCAAGGTTGTCAATGCTCCGCTACACAGTTGCCAGAAAAATAGCTTAACACGAGGCCAAACCCGAACCTTCCACAACCGGTTCCACAGCCACCTCTCTTTATCCGACCATTTTGTCTTATTATGTAAGTGGTGACATATTTGACCCGTCTACACTTTAAACGGATATACCCGTCTAAAGTGAGACTAATTGTGGTAGGATAAACAATATGGTAGCGGTTAATTCACTTGGTATCTCGGTGATTTGAAGTTTTTCATGTGATGAAAGATTCTTGGATACACCAGGTTTACCACGTCATCGTACACCCTAATCAATAAGATTATTAGAATTACCCAAATTTTTTCGTCATTGGTTATGATGTACGATATTCTTATACATCCGGTGTACCCAAGAATTTTTCGTCATGTGATACCCATGTTTTTATGATTGGAACCATGATACCCTTTAGGTTCAATTTTTATGTACAATCTACTCTTATTAACTCCCGTCAAATATGGTTGACGGTAAACTTTCAAATGAAGGAGTATTAATTTTTGGAGAGAAATTAAGTTACCGTAACTAATTTTCAGAGTTGCACATACCACTCGGGTTTGATATGCTGCACAACATATTTTTTTCAAACGTCTAATTGCACAAAATATAGATTATATTTTTTCAACCCTGCGTATGTTGAATGAAATAACCATATCAAACATTTCATCTTGCACTGGAAGTAGAATCGGATAACATGGATAAAGACCAACATAAAATAAACAAGATAATCAATCTAGCACAATCGAACATGAAAATCTCCCAAACACTTCAACACCCTCATCTCATTACAACACTTTTATTACAAAGACCTACGGCACAGTTCCCACCGGCCACCGCTACAACTCTCGTGTAAGTGGTCAGTATCGCCCGATCACAATGAAATCTTCATCATCAAGCACTTGGACGTCTTTATTGCCAACAAAATTCTCCCGTCCGATGTCCTTCACAAGATTCGCAAACTGAATCCTCTTTTCCTTTGGAAGCGGTACATAAGGTAAGCGGAAAACCGGCCTTGCAACACCAAGTTGAGCTAAAGCGGTATTCAGACCAATAGGATTAGGCTCCTTGAACAGCCACTCCATTAAGGGCAGAAGCTTTGCATTGAGAGAAGGATTCTTGCCCTCAAACATGAGTCGCCTCATTAACTTCGGAACCAAGTTGCTAGTAACAGAAATAACTCCGGTAGCACCATACGACCATCTCGAATCATGGCACTCGTCGTCATTTCCACTCCATACGACAATGTCATTATTCGTGTACTCCTTAATTCGTTCATTTCCTACACATTCTTTAACCCCGGCCAAGTTAGGAAAATCTTCCAGAAGATGGATGGCGTGTGGAGGAATATCTTGACTCGTTCGTGATGGTACATTGTATATGATGGTGGGACCCATAGGTAGCACGCTTTGAAAGTGAGCAATCAATCCCTCCATGGAGGTCTTTCCATAATAAGGATTAATGTGAAGGGCGGCATGCATTCCTACAGCAAACCCTTGTTCGGTAGCATGTATAGCCTCTCGGGTTGAGTTACTACCAGTGTTCCCGATCACCTTGATGTTGGTGCCAAAACAGTTGACGGTATGGCCAATAAGCATGATGTGCTCATCCCAACTCATCAATTGCCCTTCACCAGTTGTGCCACCTACTATAACTCCCTCTGCGCCACTTTCTATCTGCATATTCACTAAGCTATCATAAGCTTCAAGATCAAATCGACCATCTGGAAGATATGGGGTCTTAATGGCAGTAATCAATCTTAGTGCCTTTATATCGTCCACATTGGTCCTGAAATTTAAGAACATTATGTTATAATTCCAATAGGCCTCAAAGTATGCCATTAGTGAATTTAGAGTTCAGACAATACTCAGCACCAGAATGTGACGCTACAACAATCAGTCCTAGAACTAGGACATCGCCCAAAGTTTCCAACTAACCTTTAGATGGAGTGAACACCGGTCTAAGACCAGACCAGAATGGACAGGAACCAGAATGTTAAAATATGTTGGACAGGAATCCTGAAAACACTTGGACCAGTAACTGAGCCGGAATTTTTTAATTCCAGCTCCGGTCCGTAGATTCCGGTTAGGTTCGGTCCGGTCCAATTGTCCGTTCTGGACCGACCAATAAACACCCCTAGTCCTCATCTCCCTAATTGTGGCCTCAAATATAGTGTTTAGGTATTGAAAGCATGAAGGATAAATTGACAACTAATGACGTTTTAGCTCCAAACTACTTCTCAAAATGATCAGAACCCCACCATGTTTAATTGATACTACACAGAGTTATATCATGCTAAAATAAGATAACAAAGGCCCAAGGTTATATCATTGTAAAACAACGGTCATGTTCTAAGAAACTGAGATTGCATAATGGTGAACACGAGATTTTAGATCACTCACTTGAGTAGTGACTATGGGCAATCAACCAAATACCAGAACATCAGTAGCAAGATATGATAGGGAAAAAATTTAATTGCATTACAAAAAGCAAGTTACCTGTTTTTAACTTCAAAACTGCGCATTGGGAGGTGAAAATTAGGAATCACGGCTGCTTGTGGAGCCTTATACGTTCTGCAACAAAAGAAATGTCGATCATATGTTAGCATTTCTTAAAGATCCAATACCACCCTTCAGATATGGCAATTTAATAACTGAATGTATAAAGGAAAGTTTTTACTAAAATCCAATTCACATTCACGAAAAGAAAAACCGACTTAGCTAGCAGGACCAACACCCTAATTAACAAAAACATTGAACTTTGGAAAAAAGTATTACAGACAAGTAATGATAGTATTTCTGACAGTACAACCAGAAAACTGAAATCGAGACGCAGCACAATCTATACACCTACATCAATATGCAACCCCAAAGATTCAGGAAATGAAAACAATATTCGGTATATTTCTGAAATAACACTGTACTTAATCAGCTATTTGCTTCAATGAACCATGTTTTACATGCATCAAACCATAAATCAACAATATATAGATATCACATTCACTAAGTTCGATTAAGAGTATAATAAAAAAAAATGGTGTTTTATATCTTTAAGAAATGAAAGAGAATGTTTGTGTTATACATCTACAGCTATCAAAGCATGAATTTTCAGCCAATGATGTCTCTCAAGAAGTAGTAAGAGATATCGCACTCTGTAAAGACAAACAATAATTCCATAATTGTAAATCCACAAAACTAACAATTAAGCAAACAGCAGTGAGACAGTGACACCATAGAGAATTATGTTTGATTCGGCATTTAGAAGACGCTCAAGTACATTTAATACCATCACAATTTGAATCTTAAACATGCACCAAATTTCAGTTATCATATAATTTATCACATCTCTCAGAGTGTCAAAACAGTAATGAACTTGTGAGTTGTGAACAAACCTGTGTTATCCGATCATTATTCAAAGACGAATCAGTACAACAACGTAACAGAAAAATACCAAAGACATACGTTGAAGCAGGGCGACAGATGTTGATATTAGTAGAGTCCTTGAGGCATGAACTGTAGCTCGTTAGAGTAGTCATTTCCAGATGAAATTGCTAACACAAAAGACAGAACCCTTGAAACTGAAAACAAGACCACAGAAACAAATTACAGAATATGATTAGAAGAATTTTTGTTTTGAGCATCACAAAATAATGGAAGAAGAGTACTGGCTAATTACTTGCCAGTTGCCACACTATCGAAATTCCATCTCATAAGGAAGAACAAGCAACAATGGCAAGACTAATACAGTATAATTCATAACATAGTACCATACTACCATTTTTATAATCGAAAACACCAATTTCACCCATAAGGAAGATACAAAAATTACAAATGCAGAAGGCCGTAACTTTGGCGTAAGAGACAACACAATAACAACTTTATAGTATCTTTATCATTATTATTACTCATTTACCCAATGCATATTAAGAGACTCTACCAAGCCAAGTTAGTAAGGGTTCACTAAAACAACCTTCCGCCTGAACCTATAAACTTGCTTCAATTCGGAATTTGTCACTTAACCGAAAAGGTACAATATTGCCCTAAAAAATAGAAGCACATAACGTTTCCAGAGCCAATTTCATCAAACATTCAATCACAAAACCGAAAAAAAAAAGGTAAAATCTTTGGCTCCATCTTAAAATGGACATGTACAACACTACAACCCAATACTCTCTTGTAACGCCGCACTACACTAAATAGTGTAAACCAAATGTTATTACCCACATACCCCTATAAAATAGCTTATTTACATCTACCTTTACATGGCTACATTACTCAGACTCGTTTAAAAGTATCCGACACAAGGGCGTGTCCAAGAGTCAAACTCAGCTATTTTCATGAAAAAATATGGATATTTTGACTTAAAATGAGGTATCCAAGCGTCACATACATGCCCGAGTTTCAAGGATTGGGCACAGGCACTTAAGTCAATCGGAAGAGTCGGGGTAACAGTTATCTGGTAACTAGCCTATCTTATTACAATAGCGATAACATAAAACCGCCTTACACAAGCATTTGCGAATTCCCTAAACTCAACTTCAACAATAGTCCACATTATAAAAAATGCCAAATCCCCATATCAGTATACAAGACATCAAGCTTTTAAGTTATACTTTCAGCTAATTTAAATAAATTCTCTAATCTCCCAAATACTCTTCTAAAAAAGAATAATTAAAACCTAATATTCTTCTAATAATCAAATATGCTGATCATGGTCAACACTCAACACCCACATTAATTTCTTAATCATCCATCCCTACATTATTTGCATGATTAAAAAAACAAAAATATCAAATATTACAATATTAGTAATCAAATCCACGAAAAATAATTCTAAAAATTAAACAAGAAAATTAATTAAAATGTGATGGAATAATATTAAAATTAAAATTAAAATTAAAATTAAAATGGGCATTAAAATACCTGCGTGTAGATTACGCCGGCGGGAAAAGAAAATGTAGGTAGGTAAGTGGTGGCTTTGTAGTAATCTATTTCTCCATTTTTGCGGCTAAGTGTTCACACAACAAAGTAGGGGTTTTCATAATTTTGGGCTTATGTTTATGGCTTGGGGCTTGGGGCTTGGGGCTTGGAGGGAGTCTCATTGTCAAATATCCTTATTCCAAAGTAGAGATGGTCAAACGGGCGGGGCGAGGGACCCGGAACCGGCCTGAGATATGGGTCGGGCCGGGCTATATGCGGGTCGGGGAAAAGGTGACCGGATAGGCGGGTTTTAGATTCTAAACCCAAAACAGGCCCGGGATAGAGGGCGGCGGGTTGGGCTGGGCTGCATGCGGGCTGTACTAAAAGTGACCCGAGGGGCGGGTAGGACGGGGCAGATCCTTATGTTTGATCAGCCCTACAAATGGTCACTTCTACTGTCTTAGAAATTACTTTCCAAAAATACGGAAATTATACGACTTATGACATAATTAAATGTCAAAATTGAATCTTCGAAATGGTGAAATATACGCTTTTTAAGGGTTAAACTAGAGACCTATAACTTTAGGCGGCAAATTGATCAATTGGGTTGGGTCATTTTGGGTCTGCTACATATTTTGTTTCAGGATGGGTCAAGTCGCGGGCCATATGGGTTGGCTAACTTTGGGCCATATGGGTCGGCTTAATTTCAGCTCTCATTCAGCTTAGCTTACTTCACTTCTATTCATCTCAACTAATTTCAATTCA
>LHUT01006408.1:0-11313 GCA_001412135.1 Silene latifolia subsp. alba | reverse complement strand
AGCTGTCCACTGGAGATGCTCTTACAAGCATGGACGTATTTTGATACTCCAATGGTGAGCATACCGCTTGAATATTTAGAATAATTGCAAGCAAGTCCCTAAATACAACCATTGGAGTTGCTCTTATTTCTATGTACTCCGTATTATTTTATGCAAATATATTATTTTCTTAGTGTAAAGGAATTTACAAAGACGATTTTGATTTTGATGTTAATGAAATTTAAATTCAGGTTATGAAAGTATGAAACCAGCACCTATCATGACTTTAAAAACTAAATTAATTGACATATGCATTTAACGCAAATATTAAAGTCAGGTTTTATATATGGCTTGCAGTTGTATGTGTTGGTACGTGGTGTGCCATCAAGGACTGTTAGCAAGAGATCGATTACTTGTCTATAATAATACGATGATTGATAATGGAATTTCTTGATGAAAATTTAAAGATGTATAATGTCATCGTACACTTTATTTAATTAAAATCTTTATATTATCATGTTCAAGTTATGCTTAATTTTATGACTAATACGGAGTATTATAAATTTTAATTTTCTTATTAAATAGGGTGTACGGTGCTGTGATACATCCGATGAACATAATAAGGATTTTTAACCATAGTGGTAAACATCAAGTGATCAAACCACTTAACCACACGGTTAAACTTAGAGGATTATGGGACTCATTTTTATAAGCAGAGGAGTATTATTACTCATTTTTATGGGACTCTATATATTTATATTATTATGGCCTCAATTTTTATTATTATTAGGTATGAATACTCATTATGTATGATTGCAAATAATTACGGAGTATAATGATACACGACTTTGAATCAGCTTTAATTATTAGGACCTTTTTATCATTACTCTACTCTAATATATTGGTGTATGTATGTGTGTCATAAGCTACTCATGCCATTGCCATCAAGTATTGGGTAATCATCTTAGCAAAGGTCTTTTTGTGGTACCAATATCATCCATGGTTAAAAATTCTCCTAATTATCACTCTTTTTAAAAAAAGAAAATCTCATATAACACCGTTTTATAAAACAAATCCTATATAAAACTGCTTATTATAAAAACCAAATGATATTGTACCTAAATACGAGTAATCCACTAAAATAACTTCCGCCAACCACTATACTTCGAGAGTTACTCAATGAGTCAAAGATAGTCAAGTCAATTAATTAGTTAGTGAGTTTACACCAATACTTATATAAAACCGTCATACGCAAGTATTAGTGATAACGAAATGGAATAACAAGTATTTAAACAAGCTTCAAGTTATTACTCCGTACTTATATTTAAGTTTTATGAAGAAAAAAAGGCGTTTTGATAATAACTGATTTTAATGAAGAAAAGCGTCACATCATACATTGGTTGAATTCTTATACTATTTCTACGTACGTAGTTAATATCCATAATGAAAGTCACTTTATAAAAGAAAATAATACTCCGTAGATGATGATAGATGAGTATCGGATTCTATTGTACGTGCAACGATTTAATTCTTGAGTTCATCACCATCTAATTCCTTTTCCACTTTTTTTTACAATTTTTTACAAGTCGTTTTCATATAATAAGGTTTAACTTACTAACTTAGGCAACCCATAAATCATACTTCCATATATAACATTTTATGAGTGCAATTAGTGATAATGTACTCGTAAGTCGTAATTTAAGTTCGCACAAAAAGAGAGCGAAAATTTCAGTTAAAAACTTTGTATTTTCATTTCTCATTATTTATGATGAATTTCAAAAAAGTAAGTTTCTCATATAATATCTGTATTATTGATTTGTCGAGTTCTATAGTTATATGGTGGTAAGGTTATTTTGGGCTGAATAAAGCTAAACTAAACTGAATTGACCTGAACTTAACTGAAATGTTCTAACTTAAAGGTAGTTATTCAAAATAAGAAAAAGAGGTAGCTAGCCTTTGATATGAAACACAAAACGTACGGTTTTTAAAAGGAAGATCGATAGAATCTCGATTTTTCTTTTTATGTGTATACTCCGTATAGAGAAAGATAAAAAGAATAAAGTTACAAAGAAGTGGCAGAAATGTAAACTCATGGAATAAAATTGATTCGCATTTCGCAAGCGTACTCATCATACTCGGACAAAATAAATTGGTAAATTTGACGTAATTTACTAGACTGATTCAGACTTGATCTAAAAAATAGTATGAAAAAAAATGTGCTCATGCCGTAATTACACCAAAAATTACAGTATTTTAACATACGGTTGCAGTAATTTGTATGAAGACTTGATAATTATCGTACAAGACCGTGTAAGGTGCCGAAAATTTGTATGAGAGGGTGCCGAAAATTTGTATGAAGACTTGACAAGCCATATCATCTCAATTCATTTCAACATGAAACTGTCTTTAATAATAACATTCAATAATATTATCGTACAAGACCGTGTAAGGCGTGAGACGGTCCTTATACATATAAAAAAACACAGTTATTGATAGCAAGTACACATATACTCACTCATATAGTAAAA
Source organism: Silene latifolia subsp. alba (assembly GCA_001412135.1). Lineage (NCBI taxonomy): Eukaryota > Viridiplantae > Streptophyta > Magnoliopsida > Caryophyllales > Caryophyllaceae > Silene > Silene latifolia. Next base: position 8,806 of record LHUT01006408.1, on the reverse strand, counting down.
TTTTCGTCACACTACATAAGAATACGACGGTCTTATTCTATAATTTGTGTTCTAAAACGGATTCCACGAACATGTGTTTTCATATCAAAAGTAATACTTGTGACATCATGACTTTCATCCTCTTCAGACGGAGAGAACAAGTCCATTGCAAACCTCTCTATAAAACATACTAACCAAGTCAACAAATATGAGATTTTTAAGGTTCCTCCAAGTCCTTCAATTTTCCGTCATCGACCATCATCTCGATCAAATCGTCCACAAAACTTTTACACGAATCCTCGAGATCATCGGAGTTATTATCCTTCTTACTCTCGGTCTCGGTACTAGGCCTCACATTAGCCACATAGGCCGGTGTCGTGGGTGACGGTAATGGCTCCTTCCCGATCCCTCCCTCGGATATGCCTACACATGTAACATCGGCCATATTGACTTGCTCGCTAGTATTCGTGTCCACCTCTTTAGGTAGCTTCCTTAGCGAGAAGAGAACTGTCAACAGCTCTGCAATGCGCCATTTTGATTACTATATATATTACTATATGATTCTATCTGTATACCAACCGGCAACCACCGCATTTTAAAACATCAGCAAACGACTCCATGGCGACTCCATGGTTGTCTATAAATCTACGATAGAGTAAGAGGGGTTGGGTGGAAGCTACTTTAATCACGTACTGAAATAAAAAGAGACGGTTTTTGGATAAACCAAAATATCTGTATACCAACCATCACAATCTTAAACATCGGCAAACGTCTCCAAGGCTGTCGTCTATGAATCTACGATAATGTAAGAGGGGTTGGGCTGGGCGGACAATACTTTAATTACGTACTGAAAATAAAAAGAAGGTTGTTGAATAACCTAAAATAGTAAAATGAGCAGATAAATGCATCAGTAAGCTGGTACCTCGCAATATAAACCCCACAAACAAATAAGGTTTTATTCCATCGAATTTCAAATCCAAAAAAAGTGAGTAATTTTTTCCATAAGAATAATAAGAATGGAAAATATGTAAATAACCATTCTGCATTTCAAACTTCAAAGCAACGTTTTACAAAATTGCAAGATAAATCTAATTAACGGGGCACCTAAAACTCAAAGTTGACTTCGCCAAAAATTACATGGAATAATACAGACTGTAAAACTGATGAGCAAGTGCAATAACGCAAACATTATATCCTCATCTCCCTTCAAAAAAAAATCATATCTTCACGAGAAAAATGGTGTTCGCAAAAGCAGACCATCATGGACAATCCTTACACGCCGACTAAAGCTGTGCGCTCTTCCTCATGTTATTGCATGTCATGTTTGACAGTAATATATTAACTACTGATGCATCCAAAAAGATAACTTACCAGCCTATAGAAGCAATCGGAGGTAAAAAGATGGTAATGGCCCTACTCAAGCCGATGCAATTTGCACTATGCTCTTGTATATCTGCGACTGGTAGTGGACAAATCTAGTGGGGCTTTGGTTTATAGCCGTCCACAGCAAAATTTCTAGTAGCAACTGGGAGAGCTAAGCGAATTCCATCAATTTCAGGAGTTGCTACAAATTGGCAACCCAGACGGGACCTACAAATGCAAGGATTTAAGCCTAGTACCCAGGATGAGTGGTGACGGTTTAGTGGAGAAAAAGAAAGTAGAGAAACTTACGTTTCTGTAAGCCCGAAGGCTAGGTCCAACATATCATTTTCTTCATCAGAGGGATCCGGTAGTCTGTTGTAGTACTCCATATCCTAAATAAAAGAACTTGTTTGTCACGTTTTAAAAAAAAAAATAGGCACTGAAATTTTCACAAGTAGCTGAGTACTAGTGACACGACAAAGATAACGACAAGCAATCTGCAATCGTTTGCAGTACTGACATATTGAGCACAGAAACTTATATGAGGAGATCTCACATGTGAGACCGACCCATTAACCTTATAACTATATAAGGAGTATATCAATATTTGGGTTGGTCTCAGTGTGAGACTGTCTCTCATACGAGACTCATCCCCTATATACAAAAAGATTAAGAAAAACTCCATTTTTCCCGCCTAAAACAGATTACCTATTTTGGTATAATACCCTATATAGTATATACTTCCCTATTTTAGTATATTTCCCTATCTAATTAAATCTCTTAATTAATTTTGTTATTTAAATGTTTTTTTTTCTCAAATCAATATACAATGATGAGAAACAGCTAAGTTAAATTAATGAATTGTCAATTTACAATCTATAAATAAATGATGCACTAAAAAGTAAAGCTCTACATATACGGTACATGCAATGCACGGGTCTATACTAGTTGTATATTGAGTGGCTTACCATGACGATAACATGACATGTAGAGCATGCACAAGATCCCTCACATGCTCCTGAAATTGGGGAAAAAGAAACACTTTACTTATGGATGAACTTAGGGAAGTGTTTATAGGTATGCTAATTGATTATAATCAACAAGCCTTAGCCTCATTCTTAAAACGACTTGAGGCAGCTAATATGAACCATTACTAAAGAGAGTTGAGGCCAGAAAAGTGGGAGGATGATGATATTTAAGAAAATGGTTGACAGAGAAAATAGCAGGTAAACTTCCATACTGAAGTGCCTAACCTTTCCCAAGAACAATCTCCAAATCGAAAAACCAACCTGCGGGTCAACCATATATTCATGTTCAACAAGTACCTCCCATCTCCGGTCATTTGTTGTCCTTTTGTTTTGGCACAAAGACCAAGAAAAGAGGAGAGAGTCAATTACTAAATGACATGTGGATCAAATTGATTGTAAATGAGCAAATTGTTCATCAAATGGAATCCTAAAATAGAAAGGACAACAAATGACTGAGACACCCAAAATGGAAAAGGACAACAAATGACCGGGACGGAGGGAGTAGAATGTAACCTATAGGCTATATCGACCATTTACCCAGTGGCGGGAAGCAGAACCAGGGGATGTCATCGCCGCTGGGAAATGAAAATTTTGAAATTTTTTATTAAAATTTTCCGATTTTTTCTAGTTTACCTTATTTCATTACTTGTACATCCCCCTAACTAAAAGTCCTGGTTCCGCTTGTGCAGCTACACAAACTAAGCTTAAATCGCTCCCATAAACAAAACAAAACTTGATTACCAATTACGGGGAATTACATTACGATAAAGTGAAATGACTATAAATAATCAAGTAATATACTCCCTTCGTCTCAATCATTTGATTAAAATATCCCTCACAAAGAATAAAAAAATCTTAACAAATGATTGGGACGGAACAAACAATGGGGATTTGAGCAAACAAAAACTACCTTAGTTAATTTCTTAATTGCCTGAGCTCCAAGACTAGAAATTCTTGAAACCCACATAAATAATTTTGGAGAATAGTAGTGATCCCAACAATCTAGAAACAAAATTAAACAAAAACTAATTGAAAACCTCTAATTTCAATCAATTCAATAGAAAAGATCAACAATTTAAGTGAGTTTTTGGCATAGAACAAAGTAATTGGCAAGAATTCTTAAATGGCAGCTAAAAATACACAAAAAGATTAAATCTCTGGCATAAAATTCAGGGAAAAGTTGCTATAACTTAATCAAAAATCAACAAAATAGAGAAGAGATGAAACGAGGTACCTTTGTAATGGGGTTAATGAATTGTTTAATGGAAATGTGGAAACATGTTAATAAATTGTTGAATCTTTGGCATTAAATTCAGGGAAATGATTGAGACGAATGGCATTAAATTGAGAAGAATGGGGTTATAACTTTCCTGAATTCTTTGTGAGGGTCTGGGGGATATTTTAATCAAATGTAAACAAATGATTGACACGAATGGGGTATATTACTTGATTATTTATAGTCATTTCACATTATCGTAATGTAATACACGTAATTGGTAATTAAGTTTTGTTTTGTTTACCATGACGATAACATGACAATATGACATGTAGAGCATGCACAAGATCCCTCACATGCTCCTAAAATTGGGGAAAAAAATCACCTTACTTATGGATGAACTTAGGAAAGTGTATAGGTAAGCTAATTGATCACCAACAAGAAGAAGCCTCATTCCTAAAACGGCTTGGGGAAGCTAATATGAACCATTCCTAAAAAGAGTTAAGGCGAGAAAAGGGGGAGGACAATGATATTTAAGAAAATGGTTATCTTAGCAGTGTCTTATTTAGATACCAAATAACATAATTCACTGAAAAGGCGAAATTATACTCCATAGAAGATATATGAAGTGCTTATGACATAATCGTCTATAAAAGAACTTTTTGTCCAAGGACAACACATACATCACATACATGAAGTTAAGCATGCCCAATGTATAATACTTGCCTTCAAGCTCAATATCATTTGAATGTGCAGCTTCTAAAATGCTTGTACCAACAGGCACCTTGACATGTTTCTCCGATCCATCTGTTTCGACAAATGTCACATTTATCCTGCAGAAATGCAAGCAGGATTAGAGGTATATTATCTACAAAAAAACATTGCATAATATTACAGCAAGTAGCTTCCTATCAAACAAGGGGAACAATAAGAGAATTTACACTTACGTTTTCTGGTCTTTATTTTCATCCTTGCGTGAATCAGTGACAATAGCAGTACAAAGATATCGATGCATCTGTAACGAAAAGCACAAAAATACTTTATTAAAAAAACAAAAAAAAAAAAGATGGGTCCAACTACACATGAGCATGAGCAACTAACTTTTTTAATCCACCCCTCAAAACTCAAGCCATAACACTAGAGCATTCCGCGTAGTAACTCACTAAATGCTACGCAGTAAATAGCAGGCCAATGAGTGCGGACTCCATCCCTAGAAATTGTACTAGACCTTCAATACTAACAAAAACGAAACCAAATTGACCAACCCGCCTTTGACCGACCCGAAACTTACCCAAGTGACCTGATTGCCACCTTTGACCCTAATGATACTATTCAAACTGAAGACAAATCAAAGAAGATTATGCAGACCTGTAAAGGGCGTAATGAGGATTGTATTCCCCTGCAAGCACATGCATGAAAATATGAGTTTCTCGGAGTATATGCTCCTTGCCCTAGGGCACCTAGGTGAAGGAAAAAATTGGTAATCAGAGTTCTGTTGATCGAGGTACGTTGATCCATAAAGCATACAATTCATAAAATAAGATTCGCTAGTCATTTGACATGGCATCCAATATTGGCCTAGAAGTTTACATTCGGAATTGCATTTAGCAGTTATAGAGTTTCACCTACTGCACCTAGCAGAATCATAAAAACTCTTGAAAATGAATCTATCACGAGCTAGAGACTAGATTGCATCGCACGGAACAGTAGCTACATTATACTCCTAATGATTAACATGTTCGCCACAAATTTGGCTGACCCATTTACCCAGCTAATTGGCATATTGTAACACTGCAGATTTAATCGTCGAAGGAAGCACTTATAAATAGGCACCTACGAAATGAATATCTCCCCGTACAAGCCAAAATCTTGAAGCCGAAAACTTGGTAGTGATAATTGATAACATAGACATTTAGTTAACAAACATTTCCAGGGTGCATTCAGGTTCACCAAGTACCTCCTCCCAGACTCCCATTTCCACCTTAGCAAAAGAAACTAAACCGTAAAGCGCCCACCAGGCCACCACCAAACTAACTTAAGACTTTATTATCCTACCACCCACTTCTAAACTGAACATTCATCAAGGGCCGCTTTTACTGAAACTGAATGATACACATGTCAAAGAGCTTTGGCAACAAATTCTTCATATGGTAACTTCAAGATAATTTTTTTTTGTTTTGGTGTTGACCAGGAGTATCCCTACCGACAGTTGGGGCAATCTCCTTCGGAGTACTGAAGGCAAATTAAGGGGTAGACCCTCCCAAATTTGACTTTTTCATTCGCAAGAGTCGGGAATGGAACCCCTGGCCACTTGTTCTACCTATATCACCAGTGGCAGAAGCGGAACTAGGGGGCTAGCAGGGGAGGTCATCGCCGCAAGGGAAATGTAAATTTTGAATTTTTTTTATTAAAGTTTCCGATTTTTTTAAAAGTTTCTTATTTCAAAAGGTGTGCACCCCCAACTAAAAATCATGTATCCGACTATCCGCACTGGAGCTACCCAAACTAAGCTTAAAATGGCTCCCATAAACAAAAACAAATCTTAATCACCAAATATTACATTATTATGATAAACTGAAATGAGTATAAATGATTAAATAACATGTTAAAAAAATGGGGATTTGAGCCAACAAAAACTAACCTTGAGTTAATTTCTTGATTGCCTGAGCTCCAAAACTAGAAATTCTTGAAACCCACATAATTTCGGAGAGTAACAATTGACCCCAACAATCTAGAAGCAAAATTGAACAATTTAATAACAAACCCTAATTAAAAAAAACCCTAATTTCAATCAAATTTAATAATAAAAGCGAATTCATTAAGTATAAATCAAAAAACAAAAGACAAATAACATTATATACACGAAAAAAATAAACAATAAAGAGACAATTTGATGAACAAAGGATAAATATACCAATCTTAATTGATAAAAGCTTGAAATTTTATGAACAAATGGCGATTGAGTTTGACTTGAGAGAGTGGAAGAAGGAGAGGTTTTCTGATTGAATGACGATTTTAGTGTCGGGTCCGTGTTTATTTTTGTACAATTATACTTGGAAGCGATCCGAATCAAAATAACCCGGCCCATATATAACCCGAATACAAAAAATTGACCCGACCCAAACCGACTTGACCCAATCCAAAATGTATAACGGATCCACTGACCTAAACTGACCCGCCCCGATTGAAACATTTACCACCACTACTCCACTAGGTTGAATCTGTCCAGCATTGTATTTGATATTGGTGCGCTGTGTTTTAAGTAAAAAGCCCGCTATAACATAAGTATCAAGGTACGGAATAAAATTTGGGCCCAAAACGTAGGTGTACTTGGGCTCAAATTCATCTGTGGCCCAAAGGTTATCACCGCTCTCTAATTCAAATGAGTGTTTCTTTTTCACATACTCATTTTACTCCTTCACATATAGTACTTTTTATGATTTTACCCTCATCATTTTTTTAATTCCTCGTTCAATTGATTCAAGTGATTTTTGCCACCCTTTCTCTTCGCCTCTCTTCACCCCCGGTAGTCATCCATCCGTCAAATCTATCCTTCTCCGACGAAGCTACCCTCAGGCCGGCCATGCTCCGACCGACCTCACTGATATTAATACAAGTATTTTAAAAAAAAATATTTAAATAACCAAATGAATTTCATATAAAAAAAATAAAAGAAAAAACCCAGAAAACCACTCCAGCTATCACCACCTTCCTTAGCCGCCCACTACCAGCTGCCCACCCTCACGAAATCACCGCCCAACCATCCCCAGCCAACCTCGCCGTACATCACCACCACCAACTGCACAACACTCATACAACCCTTCCTCACAATCCCTCGCACAACCATATCCCAGCCACCACCCACAGCTCCACCATGAGCCGTTCACCTACCTCACAGCCTCGCACCACCAACCGCACACGACCCTATTGCAGCACCCTCACCAAGTGCACCACCCTCACCATCGGACACCACCCTCACCACCGCGCCCATTCTCACCGTCGCCCGTCTGACACCACCATGCACCAGGCTCACCACCACGCCTTCCGCCAACAACAAAACCAAATTTCGGTTCGGACCGAATGGTCTGTCCACACTTTTTGAAGTTTCGGTTGTCGATTCGGTCCGGCCCGGTCCAAGACCGATTAATTATTTCGGTCCGAACCGAATGGACCGAAATTTAGGTGTTTTACAATTAATTTCCCAAATTTATAAAGTAATCAAATATTTCATAGTCAAAACGATATTATAACCTTAATATTTGTGGTTATTTATGCTAAAGATACTTTAATCAACTAGTTTGTTTTAAGTTAACGAGATTAATTTTAATTATCATATACTTCAAAATAAAAAGTCATGAATTCGGTCCACTTCGATCCAAGACCGGACCAGACCGAAATATACAGTTTCGGTCCGATCCAAGAACGAATTTTTTAGGTCCAGTTTTAGACCGATGCTCACACGTAATACTTTTAATAAATGAGTACTCACTCCTATTCATTTTAACTCTTCCCATTGAGAATGGCACAAGAATTAAGGGGAGGGTTATTATAATGAAAAGTGTTGTAAAGTAAAGTAGTAGGGGTAATAGAATGGAGTGAGGTTGTTATGAATTAGAGAGTTAATGAAATAGCTTAAGAAGATAATTACTCCCTCCCTTTTTAGAGGGGATTTCCTTTCCCACTGAGATAAGAAACACACTGATAGAAAAAAAAATTTCCTTACAATAACAGTTTCAGTTTCGATACATGATGGTTTTGCGTAAAAATAAAATTACATTCTTTTACAATTATTACAAATTCTACTACCATAATAAAATTACACAATAAACAACAACAAAATTACACAGCTCCTTATAACAAAACTGAAAGACGGACTTCAGATTATTTCCGTCAAACTGAAGAAGAAAACAAAGATGGACTTCAGATTAACCATTGCTTTCCTTCATCATAAAACTTTATTGGCCCATTAAACTGTCCCATAAGCAAACTTAACCCAAAAAGTCAATGAAATGTTACATATCCTTGTCAACCCATCTGAAATTGGCACCAAATTTCAAATTTGGAGCCAAAAATTTCAGATTTGTAAATTAGGTGCCAAAAGCCAAGTTCCAGCACAAAGAAACTCAAAAAATAGAGTAGCAGGAACATTAGAAACAAAATGCATAGAGTCTATAAACAAGCATGTAACTAGAGAGATGATTATAAATCAGGTTTTACCAGC